>JASGXE010003519.1:0-13979 GCA_030068105.1 Sinentomon sp. SZTP_YWyxl
TCACAAAAACAACAAGATTAAAAGGTTCGCTTCCAGGGAAGCCATGGTTTTGTCGTTTGCTTTCTAGCTTTCTAGCTTGGCAACCCGATCAAATTTAAAAGTGCCATGTTTGGAATACATGCGATAAGTGATGAGGAGAGTGATTCATGTCAAATTTGGTGCAATAAAAACGGTTAGCAATTTCGATGATCGCAATTATAAATAACTGTTGATAAGTTTTCAACCAAAAAGTATGTCATCAGAACTGCAGTTTGTTCTATCTGCTCTTTGCACCCAATGTGACAGGGTTCTGAGAGAGAAGCAGTGCATGGAAATCCAAAATTCCTAGGTATTTGCTGATGCCATTGCAACAATTGGCTACCCTTTTGCCAAATTTTGAAGTATTAATTAGAATTCAATATTGAAGTATTACGTGATTATGAAAAGGATTTTATGATGCATGATAGGTTGCCAGGATTTAACGTAACACATGACATAGGGGTGGCATTGAACAAGTAATTCAATTCTCATGGCACTTCACAACTCAGTGAAATGCACTGGCAATTGAATCTGAATAAGTTGTGTGAAAGGATGATCACAGGAAGAGATAAAAAACAGCGCAAGTTGCATTTTTCGTGGCAAATGGCTTTCTTCCTTCAAATTAGGCAACGGGTACCTATTTGGTCATTAAAGCCAAGTGTGGCTTAGCAAACAGGGTTTGCTTTGTTGTTATTCTGTTTGTTTTTTCTTTATGTTATTGGATCGTAGTTATTATTTTGTTAGGTTAGGTAGGCAAGGTTAGGTTTGTATTCGTTAGGTTTCTTTTTTTACCCAAATCATGATGAATTGAATTGAATTGAGTTGAATTATATTTATGTGTTTCCCCATTATCATACACATAGGAAACAACAAATTTTCACATACACACACAAGGAAGGAGAAAGAACTGAAGTTGGGAGAAAACGGTAAGGAAATTGAAAAGTTACGTAATTGGTCAAAACGACTTAAATTATTATCAGTCAATGGAGCAGATGGACTTAAGGAGCTAATGAAAGGAAGATGCCGTTCAGCTCACCCATGTTCAGAACTCTCTGAGCTGGGTAGGCAGAAAAATCTCCTCCGAAGAATTGGTATGCTCAATGGCTGGGAGAACACTGTTGCGGGCAGTACATTCCAGTCAGCGATTGCACGCGAAAGGAAGGAAAATTTCCCAACATCTTTTTTGAAGGAGAGAGGCCTTATCTTGAAAGGGTGATCATGCCATAGAATGAGGGAGGGTGAATAAACTCAAGCAGTTCCCCCCACCCCCCAGTCGCGCAAAGCACTCGAAACAGGCACAAGAGCCGGTGACATTTTCTCCTGGCAAGCACAAAGCGAGCGGAACGGCGCTGAATGCGTTCCAACGACGCAGATTTGCAAACTAAATGGGGTCCCCGCAGGACGTCGATGCATACTCCAAAATAGGCCTATAACTAAGGCAAGATAGGCAATTCCACGTATTTTGGCGGGGCACTTCCTAAAGTTCCTTTTAATGAAATACAGAGCACTATTTGCTTTTTTGGATACAGCTGCAATTTGTCTAGACCAATCGAGTTTGCGATCAAAAATAACTCCCAGGTATGTTGAAAAGGGTTGCGGGGATAATGGTTGGTCACACAGAACATACACAGAAGGATTAACTTTAATCGAACTACAGCAAAACTGTATAAGCGAACATTTGGTCGGGTTCAGCTTCATGGAAGAGGTCTCGCACCAGTCTTCAATTGCTAACAAATCAGCTTGCAGTCTGTCAGAGTCCAAAGAGCTGGCAATTTCTGAGTAAATGAGACAGTCGTCAGCAAACAACCTTATTTTGGACTTAACAGTGCCAGCTATGTCATTTATGAAGATCAAGAACAGTAAGGGTCCCAGAATACTTCCTTGGGGCACTCCAGATGTTACGGGTAGGTGATCAGAGAGGACGTCATCAACCTTAACAACCTGGGTTCGCCCAGTTAAATATCCCTGTAACCAGCGGAGGGACACGCCATCAAGGCCCATGTAAGCTAACTTCCTCATGAGAATGGGGTGGCTCACCACGTCAAATGCTTTGGAAAAATCTATCATAACAGCATCAACCCTTTTGCCACGGTCCAGGGCCATTGATAACTCTTGGCTGAAGGAGGCCAATTGGGTTTCGCAAGATTAACGAGGACGGAAACCATGCTGTGCCCCGTTAAAGAAAAGTTGGAGTCAACAAAGTTTCGAATGTGAGCTGCTAAGAAAAATTCGAGCAATTTTGAGCATGTATCAAGGAGGCTAATGGGGCGATAATTCAGAGGGTCAGATTTATCACCCTTTTTAAAGATTGGTACGATCGTTGACCTCTTCCACGCAAGCGGAATATCACCAACCTTCAAGCTGAGACAGAAAATAACAAACAAAAATTTTGCAAAAACACAAGGAAGTAGTTTTAAGAGGTTAACACTAACTACGCTAGAGCCCTCGGAAATATTACTTTTCATTGTCTTTATGCGATCAATGATCATAGCTTCACTAATTTGCGGCGTTATTCCACTGGAGAAAATGGGCCCTGACGGAATTTGTGCAACCCCGTCAGCAACAAATACACCCGCAAAAGCTCGGTTGAGAACTTCTGCTTTGCCTAATGGATCTACAATCATTTGGCCATCAGTGTGCGATTTAAGAGCGGGAACAGACTTTGAAGCTCCCCGACGTGATTTGCTATAACGCCAAAAGTTTTTGGGAGCAGAAACATTGTGCTGCAGAGAAAGGAGATACTGCTCCAAAGCCCCGTTCTTGACTTCATTGTACGAAGCAAGGGCAGATTTGTAGGCTGCCAAATGACGACTAGACACCTTGCGTTTGGAGAATAAAGCACGCAGCCTCCTTTTGTGTGATATCATATCCTTAGTTCGCCAGGGACATTTTGTGGAATTTGATACCCTCACAGATTTGGTTGGCACAAACATATCCATTGCCTTCAGGGTCATTTTTGTGAAGAGATTCCACAATTTATTTATGTCGGGGGTTACTTTTGATACCACTTCGAAGAGACTAAATTGATGCTGCAGGTAAGCAGACATCCCCTCAAGATTAGCATTTTTGAATAGGAAGATTTTGCGTCGACCAATAATAGTGGGAGGTTTCCTCAATGCCAAATCTATTAGAACAACACCATGGTCAGAAATTCCCTCCTCCACTGAGCATTTATCAATGAAATCCCTGGGACGGGCTAGGGTAACATCCAAAATGTGATTACTGCGGGTTGCAGTGGGAGTGAATTGATCGAGGCCAAATTCTTCGGCAAGGGACAAGGCTTTAGTATTCAAGCCCACTCCATAAGACGGATTTACAGCAATTGTGTTAGACTTCCAAAGCACATCAGGAAGATTCAAATCGCCAAGTACGAGCAACGGCAACCCACTTTTTTAACAGATTAAAATCAGTCAAACATTTGGATATGGCATCAAAAAAGTTTGAATCAGTGCCAGGTGGCCTGTAGAGAACGAGGACAAAAAAGGAAGTGACATGAGGTTTAGGAACACTCACTTTACATAAAATAAACTCAAAGGTTGGATCAGAGTAAACTAAGCTGCTACAAAAATTCTTTTCGACACAGAGGAAAATGCCACCACCACGCTTTCCCAGACGATCCCGTCTGAAGACCTCATAATACGATGGGAAAAGTTCATTATCATTTAATTCAGGGGAGAGCCAGGATTCTGTACCGACTTTTTGGGTTGGCTTGTGTAATTCAATCAGGGACTCAAACTTTAAAACCTTATTTTTCAGGCTGCGAAGATTGCACATTAAAATTTTGCAATTCCCGTCAAATTTTCTATTGTTATTTGCAAGCGGGGAAAGGCAGTCGGATTGGTTTGGTGGAAACTGCGGACGCAATGCAGCCAAGCTGTCACTTGGCACTGAAGGGCAGGAGGGCATAATATCAGAAGGCAAGCAAGTTCCCCTGACCACCAGGTGATGGCGGTTATTGGGTGCAGAAAAGTTAGGATCTCCCACTTTGGAACAACTTGCCGTGATTGCATATGGTGAAATGCGAGCTGGTTGAATGGGTAGGGGGAAAAGGGTGAGGGAGGGATCACTTAGACTAAAAAAGGCAAGTTAAGCAACGGACGAATGAAATTAGGATCAGTGTAACCGAACCTGAGCAAATAAAATAAGTCATTGAGCAGTGAAGACAACGACATCGTTCCCAACTTTGACAGATGAACTCCATCTCTGCTGAGGAAGTTTGGGCGCATGGTGTAGTTCATGTCTCCAAATTTGATACGGTGGCTTTGACAGTAATTGAGGATTTCCGAATTGAGCTGGAACACGTCACTCTCTGGGAAGTCACAACGCAGTGGAATAGCGGCGTAGGCCATTGCGGCACTTGGGCTGAGACAGCGTATGGTCTCAACAAGAAAACTGAACTCCCGCATCACTTGGCGGAGGCTTTGACGCCTCCCAAGGTTGTTGGTTCCACCATTGAAGATCACTGCTCGCACACCTGGATGGAGAACCTTGGAATCTAGGAGAAACATTCCAAGTTCCATCAATGTCGCACCTGGCACGCAAACCAGGGCGCAGGAATCGATCTTCAGATCGTTAAACACATATTTCACAAGGGAATCACCCACTATGATGGTGCTGGCATTGGCCGAGCCACTGAACAAGGCACGATCGAAAAGCCGTTGACGGCGAGACACTGGGGAACCACTAGTAACGGGAAGGCGATTCACATCAATCCGATTTTGGGGGTAGTTGGTTGCAGTCGAATTACGCTGCAGACCAGGAACTCGGAGAGGACGGTAGCTGCCATCGCTTCGGTTTCGGGCTCGAGAGCTTGCACTGGAACCATATTGCTCAAAAGCTCGCTCGCAGCTAGGATCGGCGACTGAGGCGGTGGAGCGATGCATTCCACCATCCTTGTTCAGGGTTTGAAGAAAGGCGTTGGCAGCAGACACTGGTGAAGAGGGATTCGCCACAGCAGCAGATCGAGCAAAGTTAGAAGCTGCCGACGCGACAGGTGAAGGGGTTTGGGAAGGGAGCGATGGATAAAGACGGTTCTGGATTTTTGGAGGGGACCTGGAACGGGAATGGTCATCAGCACCGGAACGGGCAGGAGCTGGCGCAAGTGTTTCTGGGGGGAAAACTGAGTGTTGCTGCACAGCCTGAGAATATGTATCTGGTGCAGACGGTGGTGTTGATGCCGTTGAAGCCATGTCCAAAAACGAAGTTTGATGATTAATGGTCTGCTTGGGTGGAAGGCTGGAGACGGTTTGCAATGGTACATCCGAGGAATTGTTATTGTTCACAATGAAACCACTGGCACGTGGGACTGGTATCACCGCGACTGGAGATTGGCGTGAAACTTGTGGGACTGTGAATGTCGGAGATTTAGAAACCGGATTTTGGAGGACTGGTTTCATCGCTTTGATATCCCGGTCAATGACCTGGACTTTCTTCGACAGTTCACTCATTCCCGGTTTCTGAGTGGTGAGTAGCTGCTTGTGAATTTCAGCGACATCGTTGTTGAGTGAATTTAGACGGCATCAAGAGACTCGACAAGGCGTGGAGTGACGGAGACTGATTCCTGCATCCTCTAGATGCAAGTCGGGCATATCCAGAATGGGATGAAAACCGATGTGGGAATGTCGAGGCAGGTTACATGAAACCACATCTTACATCCTGGGAGGGCCAAGCAGCAGGCGATCATGTCTCCGGCATCAGCGGACTCCTTTCCGCCAAAGCTGCAGGCGTCAAGACAATATGTCTCCGCCGCTTGCAATTTTGACTTTCGTGGCATTGCAGAAAATGCGAAATCACGGAGGCAATGTTGGGTTTCAATTTCCGATGGCAACTCTGCCGAGATGTTCTGTTGCGTCACGCCAATGACGCTAGCCTCTGCCGTCCACGCCTCTATGAGGGGTACATAAAAATGGCGTCGGTTTGAAATTCGAAATTCAACGTTCGTCGTGAAAACAGAACACGACGTCGGCGTTGTGGATGACTCACGTTCATCAAACACGGAGGACGAAAGCTGGGCTGATTGTGAGACTGGATTTGAGTGAGAGATGACAGTTCAATCAGGTAAATGGCAGAGAAGGCGGATGGCGTAGGTAGGTACACTTGTTGAGTGAAGTGAAATGTTCAGGAACTGACGATTATTGAAAATGTATCACCAAGCGTAAACACAATGGTCGAAAATGGTATCCGAAAACCACGACTGGGTCCAAACTCTCGTGATAACTGCAAATGAACAAGTCCAAACTGACAAAAACTGGGCTTTCAGTCGAATTTCCTTGGAGCTCCACCAGCAGATGATTTAAACACGTCCATTTCCGACGACAGCAGTATGTTGTGTTAGGTTTGGCTATAAGTCTTCCAATGCGAAACCTTAGCAATCTAAACTGCTATACCCGAACCTATAACAAAATAAATAACAGCAACACAAATCCTCTTTTACGCCTTGTAGATCCTTTGGAGATAAGGCTGACGTCAAAGGGGGACACAATGAGAGTTATTTTCTGAAATTGTTTATGTGCAATTGTGCAATTTTGTCCCCCGTATAAAAGACTTAAGCTTAAAAGACTTAAGCCAGAATATTTACATCCTTGCGATTGCTTCATCAGCATTGTTAGCACACTGACAGTTTCGGATTAGGTAGTTTTCAGTGTTTGGATAGGGGTACCCTTGGAAAAAGAACAGGGTACCCTCTTGAGCATCTCTGGTTGCAGTGATAAGTGGCATACGTCAACGGCCGTATACACCACATTTCCACTCAATCAATTAGCGCTTTAGCACAGCTGTCAATTTAGCAGATGGATGAACGCTTCCCAGAAATAGACAAGGAATAGCGTTGTAATTAGAAATTAAAGTTTCACAACACCAATCTACTATAACCATCGAATTGGTTGCTGATTTTAAGCTGAGTATGATTGCTAATGGAGAGTCTGGCTAACGGTGAAGGTATACATTCAGCGGCAGAATTTCGGAAGCTTTGATTCAAGTCGAAAACCCAGTTGACGTTGCCATGGAAATCGTTTTATTTGTTTTGGGACTGAAGGATGATGTGAAAAGATGCCAATGCCAGTTCTTCAAATTGTGACCTTTCACTGCATAACTTAGAAACAACTTGACCTAATGCGTTGAAATTTTGTGTGAGAGACCTTCCATATAAGCATTAAAAGACAGCTAATTTTGAGCAAAAACTGACCATTTATTCGGAACTTGAAATTTTGACCCCACATGTTTCGTAGTATAGTGTCAGAATTTTTTCTCCAATGTGCGTGGTGTCGACCTGTGTTAACGATGGAACCGAAGTATAAATATTTGCCAGTAAAATCGCAAGGTAAGTGTTTGAATTGAAGAACTGAAATATTTCAGGCATTTGGATTTAATTGTATCAGAAAATTCCGGTGGCCTGTGCACTTCCTTGTGCATCGGATAACTGGCATTTAGTTGCTCTAAATCATTGCTATAGAGAACTATTCCGATCAATCTTAGCTTCCTGGGATGGCTAGAATCGTTTTCATTCTTCTCCAACTAGTTTTGGTCATTACCTCACCAGGATCAATATCTCGATCATGGCAGTAGATATTGGCAACGTCTACGTCCCGAAATGGTTGGATTCATTCTTCCACCTTTGCCAGATCATGGAAATCAGCCTTCGATTGCAACACAAAAACATACAAATAACAGTTGGACTGCGGGCCCTTCGCATACAAAGGAAAAAAGTAGGTTCTTTTGCCCTGCTCAGAAAAATTATTGTTGACACTCTTTCATCTTGTCTCTGCATCCTTCCCCACTGCCGTCGACGTCCTTCTTATTCTTTTTACTTACTTTCCCGTTGCCGTTGGTTTTACCTTAATCATTCTTTCAGCAAGCATCAGTCTCAGCCTTCTAGTTTTTTTTCTTGTTGCCATCTTGACTTCCATTCCTTTCATCGCCGTACTCATTCTCACGGATGCCGCCATTTTTCACAATCTTCTTCTTTCCAGCTCCTCTGCTTCGCTTCCAATCATCGAACCCGCGATTCTTTCTCACGTTAGCGTTCACTTCAATAATGTTACCGTTATTATCTGTTACCTGTGGATTGTTTCCCTTCTTGGTCTTAAAACCTTGTTTCTCTCTTCTCTCGACAGAAATAGATGAAATTTTCCGATCTTATTTTGTCAACTTGTTCGCTCTCTCTCATCTTCAATCCCTCTACCGCCTATTATTTCCCTACTGATGTTTGCTCTATCACCATTACGTCCATTACTTCGTAATTCCCCGTCGTCCTCATCTTTCTAATGGCTATTAACGCCTTTCCCACACCTTATCGCCTTCCGTTTTGTTCCCAAATTTGAACTTGCATCATCAATATCGTTGCTTGGACTTCTTTGACAATTTTCAACCAAACAATTTTCAGCCTTCACTAATCATACTTCTTTTCTGCATGTTTTTAGACCAGTATTTTAGAATTATTGATCAGGATCTCCAGGTCAATAGATATCACAGGACTCAAGTATTCAGACGTCAAGTGGAATGCCCATTTCCGGACTTCGATATCGCCTTTTTGAACAGCGACGGCAGAACAGTAGTGGTGGTCAGTATTATAATGCGCTGAATAATAGCAAATCGTGGGATGAGCCACTTTCATTTTATAACACTTAAACATTTTTTCTTAAACAAATTACACAATTAACAATTTACACTTACAATTTAACACACTTCGCATCGGTGTTTTGAGCAGACTCCTCATGATCGACCTCATTTATTTATTTCAAATATAGGCCCTACGTAACCAAATGGTACATGGCACTGGCAAAAACTGTTTGAAAGCTTCGTATTGGCCACCATAAACTGCAGAAAGGCTGTAAAGAGGGATAAAAGAAAATTCAAAAGTGGCTTTGTACGAATAATTGCATAAATGACACGAAAAAAAGTCGTGAAAATGGTTTGTGGTGTGACTCGAAGTCCGTTTAACTTGAGAGAAGCGACAGATATATGTTTCTCTGTGAGTGATGCGCGTTACAATTACGCGACAGATACCAGAAAAAGGGAAAGAAATAGGTTAATATTCATTTTATCTTTTACCAATCAAAATCAGAGAGAGCCTCAAAATCATTGCAGTGCTTTTTTGCAAAATCCCACTCTGAAGATTTTGTTTGTATTGACATGAGAAATTATTCTTTGAATTTCACAACATTATTTCAGCTTCAGTTATTTACCTACTATCGGGGCACTTGGTATCTTAAGGAAGCATAAAAATCTGGATAAAGCAGTTTCTCGAAAAAGCCGTTCGAACCATTTTGATTGTATCGCCATGGGGAATAAATTCAGTAAATTTGAAAACTCAGTGAAGTTTCATTTTTCCTATTAACCCGTAAGAAGTTTGGTGGTAATATGAGCCAGGCCAGTACCGTATCAGGTGTGTGAAAGTTAACGCAGAGTCGAATTGAAATGTTTTAATCTTTACATTTCGAAATTGCAAAACACTCGTAAACTCACAAGATGATTTCTTGGTCAAGTACGTTCTCCTTGTCTTCTTCAAAACTGAGTAAAACCCGTGTGAAAAATTTGGCTTTTTCCCGAAACAATTTCACTGTTTTTCTATATATTGGTGTCACGGCGCAATCATATTGATATTCCCTGTATATTCACCCTGCAGGAGATGGTAAAGAAGAAACATGCATCAATAAAGGATTGGCTATGATGCGTCCATCACCAGCCGTACCCTACCGAATGTTTGCCTTCATATGCTGGCGCGACGAAAGCCCATTTCTTTTCTTATGATGAAGTCAAACTAAAATAACTATTATTCATCATTTCTTCAGCCTGCTTTCAGCAAAATTTTAAGGCTATGCAGGGAACCACCAACACGTCACCTGCAGCAGTTGACTCAGGTCCCAATATTTCTTGCCGTCCTTCAAATTTGCACCAAATTTATACGTTAGCATCAGAATCGGAGGAAACGCATATGAATTCGAATCGAAATCACATGCTTTATATGCTCACAAATTATTGTTCTATTTATACTGTTATCAATGCCATTTGTAAAATGAAAAGTCGAAAAGCAGCTGGCTCAGACAATGTACCAACACGGTTGCTCAAAGGTTTGAAACTTTCCATCGCTCCTTTCTTGGAAATACTCTTTAATAAAATTGTTGAGACCGGCGTCTTTCCCTCTGATTGGAAGAATATTACCGTTGTTCCTGTGCCAAAGAAAGGCAATCGTGCAAATCCATTAAATTACCGACCGATATCGCTGATCTCTGGGGTGCCCAAATTATTCGAAAAACTTTTATTTTCTGCCATTTCAAATTATGCAGAGGAATTCAACTTGATTCACCCAAATCAGCATGGATTTCGCAAATTCCGATCTTGCGAAACTCAACTGATTGGTTTTGTTCAGGATGTGGCTGCTGACTTAGAACTGAGACTACCAGTAGATGCTGTTTTTATTGATTTGCAAAAAGCCTTTGATCTGGTGAATCACCAACTTTTGTTGAGGAAGCTTGGGGGATATGGTTTTCCGCCTGAAATCCTTCGGATATTAGAATCCTATCTAGAGGACAGAAGGGCAAATGTGCGCATTGCAGGTACAGACTCCAGTGAATACCTTCAAATGTCTTCTGGTGTTCCGCAAGGTAGTTCTCTCGGTCCGCTGCTTTTTATTCTTTATGTCAATGATCTGTTTGTCAATGTAAAATGTCCTATGCGCTTGTTTGCTGATGATATTGTGGTTTATGCTCCAATCCCTAGTCAAGACGCTGCCCATATTCTTCAGAACGATCTTAACGTGATCGAGAATTGGTGCACTACCTGGGAAATGAAAATAAATTTTCGAAGTTGTGGCAGTCTCCTTTGTTAGGTCTTCTCACCACCAGGCACCTCCAAATGAACGGTCCTATTCTCTTTCAGGTTGTATCATCAACAATGACTGCTCCGCGAAGTATCTCGGTGTCACTTTATCATATAATCTCGACTGGGCGAATCACGTTAATGCAACAATAAATAAGGCGAAAAGTGCACTTGGAGTTATTCGACGAAATCTTGCCCATGCTGATGAGAATGTGAAACTCAAGGCCTACCAAGCGACAGTTCTTCCTATCCTTGAAACCGGCCAGCTGCGTTTGGGATCCTTACCTAATTTGCCCACATCGATGCCTTGGAGAAAGTGCAAAGGTCAGCTGCGCATTTCATAAAAAGTGACTTTTCCAGAAAATCAAGTGTCACCGGTATGCTCAAAGATCTTAAGCTTTTTGTCACTTAATGATCGCAGGGCATCTCGAAGGCTTTCTTTCTTTCTTAAAAATTCCTTTGGTGGCAAATCTGTGCTAAAATACCTGAGGTTTTCCACTCGAAACTAACAAAAACTGTCGGTCCAAATCATCTCTCTCAGTTCTCGGGTTCCCGTAGTAAAGTTTAACGCATATTTTCATTCTTTTTTCCGAGAACACTCCGAGAATGGAATGCAACTGCCAAAGAACTTTCACTTTCTTAAATTTCAATCCCAAATGAGCCCGTCATATACCCATGCAAGAATATGAATGGAAAATCAGCGTACTGTTCCTCTTGTCAGTATTTCTAAATTTGAAAATGTTTCTGTCCATGCACTAGCTGATCTTTTTCATTTCAGAAAACCTAATTACGACCTTGTAAATTTAACTCATGCCTTTTTTTTTTTCCCCATGTCGTGTTTACTGCTGTGTGTCTGTTGTATACGTAATATTTTTATGCTCACTGTTTTCTCCTCGGTTTAAGTGTGATAGATAACGACTTTTGTAAATTTCTGCTTATTTTGACAACGCTTGAAACAGCTGCATTGTAATTGCGATTATTCTGCATTTTTTTTAAATAAATTGAAAATTGAAATTGAAATTGAAATTGAACTATTGGAGTATTGACTTGTACGAGTAACGACCAAAATCAAAATTCTGGATGAAAGCTGCCATATCTGTGTGAGCAGCTTGGCCATTTACTTCAGACTAGAGTTTTTAACAACCTGGTGTACGAGGTAAAACCATCCAGATATTATAACACTCTAGATCCAAGATATGATGCTATCTGCTGACATAATGCTATGGAAATTGCAACAAACAGCAGAAAAGTTGAGCTTCACTCAACAGTGAATACTTTCTAGTTTCTTTCTGTCACTTTTTACGTATAATCTTATAAGAGATCAATAATCCGCGTTGGCGAGGTTGGTACATCTTTGCGATTTTCTTGTTCCAGGAGACTTGTGCTCCAGTCCCACAACTGCAACTACCGAACTACCAATATTGAAATTCTAAGCTGCGTTCGAAGTTGAAATGACCATTTGCTCTAGGCCACAAAAAATTTTTTTCGCTGGGCGCTGAATAGGTCGACCCGAGGACACCTATTGGCGATTGAAAATAACCGAGTTCAACCTGTCCTGCAGCTAAGAGTTCACAATTCATGTTTCTCCAACGTATGGCGTCTCGTTTTGTTATATTCGCTATTCTTTGCACGACCGCGGACCAAGAACATCGTATTCGTATTTGTTGCTTATTTCACTGTATTCCATAGTCACTGCTGTCATGCTTGCCCGGTTGCTCAAGAGCGTTGTATTTCCTCAAATGCCGCCTCAGAATGGCAGGCAAGAAATGGGTTCCAAACAACGGGTGCATACTCTGGCATGGGAATAATTGTTGCCTTACTTGCCTGATTGAAAAACGACTGAAGTTGACGGCTGCACATCCTTCTGCATTGATGGCCATTCCTGATATTAAACACGAATCGTGAAGTTCATTTAGATTATTTTTCATTTATGTCCCCAAATGAAAATCTGATTATCAAAACGCTCAAAATCTTGAGGCACCTGAAATGGGTAAGTGCACTAGTGGCTTGTGTGGCAAAAAATCACAGGACTTTAGGAACACCCTGCTCAAAATCATGCGCCAATCGTAGAAAACATTCAACAGAGGAACTACAAAAAAAACAAGAACAAGGGAAAATTGTCTGCGGGTTGAATTTTTCAGAAAACGCAGGTTCGAATTTGAAGTAATTCAGAGCTAGGAAGTTCGAATTTATGTTGAGTTTTAGAATGACTGAGTAATTTTGTTGCGAAGGATTTCCACATTAAATGGTGGTTCGTAGACTGAGTGTGGAAGCTAGTTCCACTCATCAGACGTTCTGCAATGAAAGATATAACTTTGCAACATCTCTTCTCTTGGCGCGAATGTCCAACCTTTGAAAAGATGATCAATACGGGAAAAAAGCTAGACAATCTGATTACTGAATGCACTGTCCATAACTTCCACTATGATTCAGACTTTGAAAAAAGGAGTTGAACCCATATGAACTTTTTACGTTTGTAGGAGATCCTCAACCGAATATTTTGATCGTGGAAGAAGCACTGCTTGTTTTATGCAGTCTCCATTACCATTAATCGCGCTGCTATTCGATGAGTATTTCCAAGAGGTAAATATTGATACTCACATTGAGATATCAACAGAGATCGATAAACCCAACAAAGATAGCGGCCATTTTTATTTCGACGCACTTTACTTTATGTAAGTAGAAGAGAAAATACTGACTGAAACACAAAAAGCAAAAGCTAGGGATAGGGCGAAACAAAAGCCACAAATCCTTCGCACACCCTTTGAGCCAAGGGTAATTCCTAGGACAGAACCCCCAAACCAACTCCTAATGCCGCACCCGAGCGCATATCGAAAAGTTCGAACTCGGAACCGAGCAGAGCAAAACTAATCTCTACACTCCATTAAATTGTAAAGCTCAACCCCCGGCACCGACACCAAGGATCACTCAAGACGCCGGCACAGAGCGCCGCCGCCTGGAACCGCACCCGCGCACCGAACGATTGAAGGACAGAGAGAGAGTTAAAAAGACAACATGCATCGATAGCTCAACAGGACATCGAAACAAACAGAGCACCCCAGAAGATCTTATAAAAGGGAGGACACAACCATATCATTGTTCAGTTTGCGTACTCGTTTCAAGCGCAGCACAATGGCCTCATCTCT
>JASGXE010003533.1:0-13972 GCA_030068105.1 Sinentomon sp. SZTP_YWyxl
GGGCAAAAATTTGACCCTGAGAAAGTTTTTGCGCTGACTTTTTTTTTTTTTTTCCCGAAGCTCAGGAGTGAAAAGAAAGAAAAAAAGTCTCGGAGGCAGCAATTAAACGTGATGAACACATGCATGGGTCCATTAATTCTGCCGCTTCTAAGTATCATACATATAGGCCTACCTACACTTAGATGAAATTCACAAGAGGCACAATCTGCGCAATTGCACTTTCGTTTTTTCTGATCTGCATCATTCAGATGGTGTAATGTTTAAGTTTTATTTCGAAAAATTGAAGTCAGGTCAAATGGTCATCCGCATTCTTTTTGATCACCCGCGCAGTTTGATATCATCCTTGAACTGGACCATGTATTTCTTCAAGGCAAATCCCATTTTGGTCCGCTCGTTCATTCATGCACACCACATGTTGGCATCTCAGTGGCCGAAGTCCCACGAAATTTTGAAGAATTGTCCAAAATTGCACTGCAGAAAATTGAGTGCAGAATTGACACCAAAATGTGGCAAAAGATGACATTAATTATAGCGGCACTTTTCCACGCAGCTTTAGTGGCAATAATGCCAAGCAAAATGTGATAGATTTCTGCGGGAATCTCCACTGGTGGAAATTCTGCCGGAATGCTGGCATCTTCTCCATTTAGTGACATTGTTGTGACAAAATATTTGAAAATAGCTAGAGTGCTCTTTTGCTACATTTAGTGACAATTTTGTTATTTTTTTGCAGTGATTGATTTTCACAACGGCACATTTTTCACAATTCCGCGCATAGAAATAATGGTTTATGGATTTATAACGCCACTATTTTTCCAAAAAAAAAAATACTTTAGAAATATTGCGTGTATTTTTGAATTTTGGGACACACACCAATGGCCGAAAATAAATGTTGAGTTTCAGGGTTAGAGCATTTTGTGAGCGAGTCCCCGTTTCGTTTGTCAACACTTTTCACATCCTGTCATTCACCGACAACCTATTACTTTCTCTGACGAAGACTAATCGGAGATCGATAGATTAGGTACATTTAAAAAATCCACTCTGTACATGCCACGCGAATGTGGCTTATAATGGTTCAGCATTGCTATTCGTAATCTCTATGGCGATTATAGGCCTACAATGTAGTTGAGCTGGGCTTTCCGGATAAGTTCCCACTGTGAATTTCTTCTCTCTTCGAATGGAGGAATTTCATTGGTGGAACTATTCTGAGGAAACAGGAATGGCGGGCCAGAATTCTGCCATAACAAGCCCTATTTCGGTTAGGCGCTGCCTTTTGTCACAGCAGCAGAAAAGAGCCGTGGATGCTTCCTGCAGCGTTCTCTTTTCTAACTATTCTAACGATTCTCCGCAGCGCCTTCTGCTCGTGAAAAGAAAAGCCTCTAGGTATTCAACTATATCTCGCAGAAACTATAAGAGACGCCATGATGGAACGTACCCTGTCCCCCAGGAGACTCGTGTATTGAAGCAGGGCTTTAGCCTGCACGCTCCTCCCTGCGTGAAAAAGGGCGATCGCGCTTTATATTTGCAATAAAATAGCACATAAAAGCGCTCCATTTCGAATGAGTCGGTATGGGAAAGAAGCCCACGCATGCATGGCTTCAGCTCTGCTTTGCTTGCGATAGAATCGTCAAATTTAACGAGCGTTGAAGAAATCCTGTTGGTTCATGGACCGCGCATGTACGTGTGACGACTTGAGGCGCCATTTTGGATTTGAACTGAATGAAAAATGGCGGATGTGGAAAAGTTTCAGAACATCTGGGTTGAAGAGGAGTGCATACGCCCCACGATTCAACGTGAAATGATAGGAAAATTGGGTTCGACATTTCCGGAAAGAAAAACAACAAAACGAAATAGGTACAGAAAAATGAAACATTTGCTTTTTTATTACTTATTGGACTCGCTGCCTCAATGATATTGGTTTTCTGAAGAATAAAATGAGATTTTCTTGTAAGGATTGCAATTCTTTTCTGGTTTTCCAGTGATTCAAAGGCAAGAGGATTTTTTTTTATCGATGATAGGATTCTTCCGTTCACAATGAACCAGATAAAAATGGATCCCTGGAGTGGGCTGTAGACTTTTTCGATTTTAGAAACTTCATAGCTCATTGTTTTGGTTGACTCCATAGAAAAATTTGAGTGAGAAACTTGAAACTCATACCAAGTGAGAAACTTGATCTAAATTTTTTCTGGGGTCAACCAAAACAACAAGCTACATGAAGTTTATAAAATCGAAAAAGTATTCGTCCTGATTCTGGATATGAAAGTCCGAAGTCTTGAAAAGGCTTTCTAAACGATTCTGCAATCAAGAATTCAAGGATTTTTGAACATGCATTCAGCTTGCTTTTTGTGGGCGGTAATTAGATGGGTCCGACTTTTTACCCTTTTAAAGGCAGGAACAACAAGGAACCTTTTCCAAGCAACAGAATTCACATTGCCGCATATTCTATAGACGTGTTTGAAAAGTTTACAGAGAAAAACTCTATATGAATTCTGACGGCGCTCTCATCAGAAACCTTGCTGTGATAGAATACTCACCTCTCAAATTTTATGCGATCAGCACCTTGCTCTTTTTAAGAACGATGATCAGAATAGAAACAGGGATATTTTGACGATTGACAGAGAAAAACAAAATTTAAAGATATTTTGACTATTGACAGAAAAAAAAAAAAATTTTGATGATCTGCTTTTCCAGCTGCATCAGCCACAAGCTATGTTAGTCCTTATTTTTCAACAATGTACGGTATGCAATTTCATTGAATGAATTTGAATCCAAGGCTTTTTTAAGAACCATATGTAATCAAGATATATTTGAATTGAAATATAAAATGTCTTACATTGGGGGCAGCAAGGTAGCTAAAGCAGGGTTGAGACTGAGGCTCGATTTCGAACAACTTGCCTAAATTGGTTGATTAATTGATTCATTAATTGTTTTATTGTTGGAGCTTCCTTCTCTTAATAAATAGGCTTTGATTGATTGATTGATTGATTATTATTTTATTGTCGGAGTTTCCTTCCAACATTAAACAGGGTTAAATAATGTAATTAGTGATGCTGTACAAGCCAATTATAAGCAATGGACAATACGATAACAAAAATCTGGAGAAAGCATATAAGAATCATAATCAGGTAAAGAAAAAAAATGACAGCACATTGTGCTACCATACCAAGACTTCCACATCAAAAGGCCTGATTTTCACGGCGCTTCGAAAAATGTCTAAGCTGTGGAGCTTCAAAAATGTCAACCGGGAGGAAATTCCATTCAGCTATGGATCTACCCAAGAAGGAAAACTTTCCCAGATCCTTTCGAGAGGGCCACAACAGTATATCTTAAAGTTGTGATCCTTTCGAGAGAGATAAGTCGGTGGTGAAATTAGATGAAGCATATCTCCCCACCCCCTCCATCTTCTGCAAGAATCTGAAGTAGTCTAGACAGACGAAAAAATTTCCTTCTTTCACGTCGTATATTCCAGCCCAACTTCGATATCATATCCGTCACACTTTTTTGAAGTCTTTAGTACCCCACAACCAACGAGCCGCTCTGCGCTGAATCTTTTCCACAGCTGTAGCATGCGTGGCAATCCAAGGATCCTAGACGTGTCCAGCATCCTCCAAGGCCTTCTTCTAGTTCCCTCATGTCTTTCGAGCATTTTCTGTAATTACGTTTCACAAAATAGAGGGCCCAGTTGGCTATCGCTGTTACCAGTTGGACATGCGCCGCCTAATCGAGCATGCGGTTAAACTTCATTTCGAGATAGGCCCATGTGATTTCGTCTTGCGAGGGAAGAGACCTGACCCAGTGTGGGTTTTCTGGAAATCGAAAGCATTCCATTTGGATGAAAAGCGGATAAAATTGGACTTATCCTGATTTACAACATCGATGATTCCGAGCACCAGTTCACAAGAGAGTCGGGCCATTTTGCAAAATAGCCCAATCACCAAGATTATTTACATATTTATAAATGATGCAGTCATCGGCGAACAAACGAATACGCTACTTCATATATGCAATACCAGGTCATTAACATGTATAACCTTCCGGTCAATTAGCAATTTGGCACCGAAGATTTTTCCATTTTTCAGTGGGTTTCACCCGCAGTTTTGAGTGGCCTTGGCCAGATGATGTGGCGATCATTCGCCATATTCGCTTCGTTTCCGGCGGAAATAATTGCACAAATTGAAATAACCTTCATGTTCGGCGGCACTCATCAAAGGCTTGTGTTGACTTTTGTGAGATTTTACCGCCGTTTTTTTAAGCGTTTCCGTTCCAGGAAAAAGACAAACTTAACGAGTTTTTGATGCTCAGCAGGACCACCTATACAAGGTCTGCGTTTGTTTCCTGGAATTCTTGGGAAGCCCTCGCAAATCGCAATTGCGTTGGTTGTTTCCAGTTCCGGCAAAATTTGAATAGATAGTAAGATTTTGAAAATATCGATTTTATTTGCCAGTCAGTTCTCGTTCTGAGATTGTTTCAATCGTAGCCAAGATCTTGGCATCACTTGGGTTTTTCACGCCTGATTTTTTTGCATTCGTGCAAATCAGTGCAGTTATTAGTCAACTTGTCTTCGGTAAAAACTCCTAATCAAGAAAAAGGAGTTTCTGAAGATTTCTCAAAAGACCTCGCCAAGCCGAGCCAGGAAAGCACATCCAGACAGAATGGCCATGCCAAATGGGGGAATTTGACATATCTACTCTCCAGAATGTCGAAAGTTGGACCAAACCTGCTCAGGTGTTCAAGTCCAGCTGAAAGGATGTTGGTGAATAGAGCAACAACAACCCGACTCTGCAAAAGCACAAGTTAAGTAGAAATCAATTTGTTTACCATCTGATAAAGCGTTTCTTCAGAGCAATCGTGTTGTGATAAAACTTGGTTTCTCATGAGCCTTCACAAAGTGATGCAGTGTCCAGTGTCACGGAAATTGTGTAACCATTTTGTCCGAACATTTTTTGGATCTTATTGTTATTAACCGAAAATTGTCAAGAATGTGTGATTTGACAGAATCAATGTGTAACTGACAGAAATTGCAAATAAAGTGAATGTACAGATTTCAATCAAAATCAAATGTTTCAGTAATGGATTAAACTTATCAATTAAAAGAAGTGGGCCCAAGATGCTGCCTTGTAGTACCCCGGAAGTGACCGGCAGTGGATCAGAAAGATCCACTCTAACTGACTGCGATCTGCCTTCAAGTATCCTGCAATCCAATTAACTGTTGTTTAATCGACCCCAAGAAATGCTAATTTATGAACTAAGAACCTATGACTAACTGCATCGAAAGCTTTAGAAAAGACAATGGCAATAACATCTACCTTTCATCTACCATTCATTCATTCATTCATACCTTGATTCCGGTATCTAGAACGTCTGAGATGTCCTGCAAAAATGAAGTAAGTTGCGTCGAACACGAGAACCCTGGTCGGAAGCCGTGGTGTGCATTCGAAAGTCGTCTGTTCACGGCAAGGAAATTTCTGATGTGCTTCGCCAGGATGAACTCAAATATTTTTGAACACGTATTAAAATGCTAATTGGATGGTAAATTGTTGGGCTTACCAAGATCATCAGTGATTTTTGCAATCCAAACAGACAATGGACAATGCAATACAGCAACTGGAAAAGTGATGAAAAATTCATAACACTAGCTAAAAATGAATGACAGCTTTGCCACCATGCCAAACTTAACCCAAATTTATAGTTTCAAAGGGCCTGGTCTTCGAGGCGCATCAAAAGAATGCCCATAGACTCAAAGGAGCTTCAAACATTTCAGCCAGAAGGAGTTCCACTCAGTTATGGATCTCCCCATGAAAAGTTTACCACATACTTTCTGAAGGGCCAAAAACGTACCTTCCAACGGCGATACTTACGACAGAGTCAAGTCTGTTGTGAGATTGTCGGAAGCATATCTCCCCATCATCCATCATTTGCGAGAATCTGAAGTAGCCCGGATATACGAAAAAGTTCCCTTCTTTCTAACAGGGTTTTCCAGTCCAGCATCGATATTATATTGATCATGCAACTCTGCCGTCTGTAGTCCCCAAATGTATACAATGGGAGCAGGTCTACGCTGAATCTATTCTACTCCTGCAACATGCGAGGCAATACAAGGATCCCAGACGTAATTCATTGCAAATTTGAAAAACAAATCTGCATAATTTCTCAACACAAATGCAGTGCTGGAAAAACGTAAAAATATAAAAAAGTTAACATTAAAAAAGAGGCGCTGTACACGAATATCAGATAAATGTCATAAAGACAAAGGGAGATTTTTCCCTCATAAAATGCTGGTTAAAAACGGTAAAGTATAAAAATCATAAATTATTTAATGATTTATTAATAAAATTTTTTCATCCTTATCCTCACAATAATGACTTGACATTTCCCGGCGCCACCATAACTGACATCGAAAGTTTCTTCCATCGATCCTCGTGCCTCCACGAAAACATTCTCAGTGTAACTCTACACTGTGGGTCAAACGACCTGTCCAAAAAACGTTCACCTGAGGTCGTACTGAACAGTTTTGCTTCGCTGTGTAAAACTGTCTGCTCCAAAGCTCCAAATGCTGCAGTTGGATTCTCGGCAATTTTGCTGAGAGCCGATGTTCCAGGCAGAGTCATCTTCGAAGTGAACAGGACACTGGAAAACCACTGCAAACAATGGGGACACATTTTCGTCGACGCCAATTGGAGCTTCAACCATCAGTGGTGGTCGAAAGATCGCATCCATCTGAGCCAGGTTGGATCGTTCCATTTTGGTCGAATTATTTCCCTATTTGTGGGTGAACTCATGAACATTGGCTGTTTCTCAGCATCGTTTAATTGTTTAGATCGGCACAAAATTTTGGCAATGCCAACATTGGCGATTTTTTATCCACGTGTTTCTCCGGCTTAAACTCCCGATATCGCAGCTGGTAAATGTTTTTGCGTTTGCATTTATTTCATTCCATTTGTCCGCTTACCTTGATTATTTTCAATCCAGCATTTCAAATGTCCGTTTTTATCGCCATTGCCCTCCCACTTTTTGTTTTTCGCTCGCTTTTGACATCCCACCTGGATTGTATATGCAGGGTGCTTCAAATGCAGTGCAGGAACTTTCTTGCCGATCTCTCCAGAGTTGGCCCCCGGGAAGTTTCTTTTTAAGTTCTTTTGGAAATTTAAGGCCATTTCAGAAATTCCAAGGTATCGTCAGTTCTTCAAAAGGTGGGTGTTCTTTTGGGCTTGCTGAAAGCAGGTCCCCAAAATTGAAAGCACAACTGATAGCCACTTTGCAAAGCAATCTGACACTTCCCGCAACGACGCTTCTGTTGCCTTGCTGCCCAGCAGATGCCACACACCTGCGCTTGCCAAGCCTACCTCCTGCCCCCTTGCAATTGCTGACTATGGCCCCCCTGTTGCCAACAGGGTCCAAATGACCGGTCACACCCTCAACTCCAGTTTGGCTTTGGATCCAGTAGTTCCCAATTTTCTTCCTTTAATTGTTGACCCTGCTCAGGACATTCACGCTCGCCATGCCACAAAATGTAGCCTTTCAACCAAGAATCTCGTATTTGATGCAAATTTTGCAAACAGTATAAATTGTGCTGTTCTGAATTGCCGCTCCATATTGTCACAAAGCAAACGTTTGGAACTGTATAATTTAATTTCTGTGTATGATCTAAAAATAGTTGTGTTGACTGAAACCTGGCTGAGGCCCGATGTTGATGATGCTGAGTTGTTCCCCTCGGAATTCCGTGTCTTTAGGTGCGACCGCATGGACAGCCGCCGCGGAGGCGGTGTGCTAGTTGCCATTTGGAATGAACTGACCTGCAGTAGAGCTCCCACCCTTCTGCCTGATGACAGTCGCCTTGAAATACTGTGGATCAATATCCGCTTTCCAAAAAATTACGAAATTTATCTGGGCGCTGTCTATCTGCCACCAAATCTCAAAGTGGATGACCCAATTCTTGTTGACCTCTATGCGTCTGTTGAATCAAACTGCTCCAAAGGGCGCAAAGTTGTTGTTTGTGGCGATGTAAATGCTCCGAATTATTTTTCCACAACAATTACCCCCCAAGCTAGGCTCCAGCCATTTAATGGTAACGATAAATGTATTGAGGACATTTATTCTGCATTCAGCTTTCAGCAGCTGGTTAACAAACCCACACGGATAACTCCCACTTCCAGCAGTCTCCTCGATGTTGTAATGGTTAACTTCGAGTGCCCTTCTTTCAAAACTTTTGTTGTCCCAGGCATTTCTGATCACGATGTTGTCATTCTCAAGATTCCCCAATCCCGGAACGATAAGCCAAAAAGGGTCTTGAAGTTGTTTACAGATTACTCCAGAGTTCACTGGCCTTCAATAAACGACATCCTGCTCACTAATCCCTTATTCACAAAATACTTCATGGATGCCAGATCGGTGAATGAAAATTGGTCCACAATAAAAAATACCCTTTTGTCAATAAAAGATTCCATCCCCGTTAGGAGAGTAAAATTCAATCCCAAATTTCCCTGGGTAAACCTCAAACTGAACAAATTATTCCAAAAGAAGAGACGTGCACATTCGAAATGGAAACGCAGTGGCTCCCTTTCTGATCATAATTTGTATTGTTGCCTTCAACAACAGTGTGCTGACTTGAACTCGACCTTATTCCATTCATTTGTAAACACAACCCTTGACAGCAAGTATTGTCGCAAATTCTGGAACTATTTGAAATCTCTAAAGGAATGTAATGGTATTTCACCTCTGACTACGCCTAACGGGATTGTCACGAATCCCAGTGACGTGGCCGGTGTCCTAAATGATTACTTTGTAAGCGTTTACTCGGCAGCGCCCATCGCCCAACCAAATGTCACATGGCCCACTCCGTCCACCGGCAGTCAGGATACGGACTCCTTACCTGATATTGCCACCTTAGGTGTTCGAAGACTTCTGTCAAAAATTAACTCCAAAAAAGCTATGGGACCCGACGGCTTGCCAAGCCGTCTGCTGAAAGAGCTCGCACCCTCATTGAGTCACATTTTTACCTTACTATTTTCCCAGATCCTGAAAATTGGTGAGTTACCACAAGACTGGAAGAAAGCTTTAATAATCCCAATCAAGAAAAAGGGCTTGCCTCCTGATCGTACCGATAGCTATCGTCCAATTTCACTAACGTGCATTTCCTCTAAGATTTTTGAACAAATCCTTCTAACTTTCATAAAGGAGTTCCTTTCTGCAAACAACGTTTTGCACCCAAACCAATTTGGGTTCCGCGAAAAAATGTCCTGCGAGACCCAAATCTTGCTACTAGTAGACCAAATTGCGAGGTCAATTGACCTTGGAATACCAACCCATGCTGTGTTTCTGGATTTCCAGAAAGCCTTTGACCTTGTGCCCCATGACAAGCTGCTGGCAAAAATGAAAAGCTTGGGATTTCCTCACTTTATTTTAGCCTTGGTGGAAAATTTTTTAGCCAACAGGACTCAAACCGTTTTAATTGGGGACTGCCAATCGAGCGAATCTCCCGTCTCTTCTGGGGTACCTCAAGGTAGCGTCTTGGGGCCTTACCTCTTCTTGATCTATGTAAACGACATTGCCGACGGTGTGCATTCAAAAATTCGCTTTTTCGCTGACGACATTGTCCTCTACATGGCATTGAAAAATTCTAACGGCACTCAGCTTCTTCAATCTGACCTCGACCGGGTTTCGCAGTGGTGTGACACCTGGGGTATGCGAGTTAACCCAACAAAAACTAAAACAATGATCTTTTCCAAGCGCTCCATGTCCAATACAGTCGATACAATCTACGAGATTGGAGGACAGCCCATAGAAAACGTAAAATGTTTCAAATACCTCGGTGTAATCCTCTCCGTTGACCTCTCTTGGAAAGACCACGTCAATTTCACCTGTGCGAAAGCCAAAAGAACCCTTTCCTTTGTATTCAGAAATATGCGCCACTCTTCCAAGGAAGCCAAACTCAAAGCTTATTTATCACTTGTTTTACCCATTGTTGAATACGCGGGTGCGGTCTGGGATCCGTCTTGTCAGAATCTCATTTCGTGCCTGGAAATGGTCCAAAGAAAAGCCGCACGAATTATAACAGGCCGTTTTGGAAGAGATGCAAGCGTCACAGATATGCTTAAAGAACTGGCCCTCCCAACTCTAGCTAGCAGACGGAAACAGCGTAGACTTAGCTTACTTAGTGATATTCTAACCCATTCCGTCAATTTTCCTTTGCCTGATTGCTATCACCTTAAGTCAGTGCAGCGCCGGACAGATAACGGTCTTGCCATATCCATGCCATTTACAAGAACTAATGTGGCCTTCAATTCCTTCTTCCCAAGAAGTATCAGAGAGTGGAACAACCTCCCTGCGTCATCTCCCACCATATTACGAGCTCGCAGGCTTCTGGGTGTCACACCCTGATGAATGAATATCATGTTTGTGTTTTTTGAAACTTTCATGCTTTATTTGTTGTCTTGTTTATCCCTTGTCTTCTTTCTTATCATTTGACTAGGAATGCTTGCATTCGTCTCGCTGTCACCAATTCATTTGTGTCAGCTTATTGAAGTAAATATAAAATAAATAATAATTGTGGTTCCTTAAATCTTGTATCGGTAAGCTTTTGAAAAACAAAAATTCCACTTTTCACCCGCAAACTGAAAACACAGACCTGTTTTGATAGTCGATTTTCGTCGATTCAATAACTTTGTGTAACGTTTCAGGGCAATCTAAAATGGAACGACCACATCATGCGGATTTTTAACAAAGCTGCGGTATACCTTGGAGTTTACGCAGATTAAATGGTTACTTCCCTTGAAATATTACTACAGAATCTATACCTCACCATCACCATTCAAATACCTTGTGTACTGTTTCAGGGAAATCTAACATGGTTCGAGCACATCAAGTGAATTTTAAACAAAGCTGTGGTATCCTTTGGGGTTAACGCAAATTACATGCATACGAGTACTTCCCTAGCGAGTCTATCCCTCACCATCATCGTTGCAATGCCTTGTGTAATGTTCAAGGGAAATATAAATTGGGACGAGCACATCAACTTGATTTTAACCAAAGTTGGGGTATTCTTTGCAGTTAACACAGATTGAATGGCTACTTCCCTTTAAATATCACTAGAGAATCTATGCTTCACTATCATCATTCAAATACCTTGTGTAATATTTAAGAGAAATATAAAATGCAACGAGCACATCAAGTGGATTTTAAACAAAGTTGGGGTATCCTTTGCAGTTAACGCAGATAAAATGTATCTTCCCTTAAATTACTAGCGAATCTATCCATCACAATCATCGTTGCAATAACTTGGTGTAATGTTTCAGAGAAATCATAAAATGGTACGAGCACATCAACTGGATTTTAAACAAAGTTGGGGTATCCTTTGGAATTAACGCAGATTAAATGCATACTTCCCTTAAATTACTAGCAAGTATATCCATCACCATCATTGTTGCAATACCTTGTGTAATGTTTCAGGGAAATCTAAAGTGGGACGAGAACATCGAATGAATTTTAAAGAAATCTGGGGTATCCTTTGGAGTTAACGCAGATAAAATGCGTACTTCCATTAAATTACTTGCGAATCTATCCATCACCATCATCATTCAAATACCATGTGTAACGTTTCAGGGAAATCTAAAATGGCACGACCACATCAAGTGAATTTTAAACAAAGCTGGGGTATCCTTTGGAGATAACGTAGATTAAATGCATACTTCCATTAAATTACTAGCGAATCTATCCATCACAATCATCTTTGCAGTACTTTGTGCAATGTTTCAGGGAAATATAAAATGAGTCGAGCACATCAAGTGGATTTCAAACAAAGCTGGGGTATCCCTTGGAGTTTACGCAGATTAAATGGTTACTTCCCTTTAAATATTACTACAGAATCTGTGCCTCACCATCCTCAATCAAATATCTTGTGTAATGTTTCAGGGAAATCTAAAATGGCACGAGCACATCAAGTGAATTTTAAACAAAGCTGGGGTATCCTTTGGAGATAACGCAGATTAAATGGTTACTTCCCTTTAAATATCACCAGAGAATCTTTGACTCACTATCGTCATTCAAATACCTTGTGTAATATTTAAGGGAAATATAAAATGGGACGAGAACATCAAGTGGATTTTAAACAAAGCTGTGGTATCCCTTGGAGTTTACGCAGATTAAATGGTTACTTCCCTTGAAATATTACTACAGAATCTATGCCTCACCATCACCATTCAAATACCTTGTGTACTGTTTCAGGGAAATCTAACATGGGTCGAGCACATCAAGTGAATTTTAAACAAAGCTGTGGTATCCTTTGGGGTTAACGCAAATTACATGCATACGAGTACTTCCCTAGCGAGTCTATCCCTCACCATCATCGTTGCAATGCCTTGTGTAATGTTCAAGGGAAATCTAAATTGGGACGAGCACATCAACTTGATTTTAACCAAAGTTGGGGTATCCTTTGCAGTTAACACAGATTGAATGGCTACTTCCCTTTAAATATCACCAGAGAATCTTTGACTCACTATCGTCATTCAAATACCTTATGTAATATTTAAGGGAAATAAAAAATGCAACGAGCACATCAAGTGGATTTTAAACAAAGTTGGGGTATCCTTTGCAGTTAACGCAGATAAAATGTATCTTCCCTTAAATTACTAGCGAATCTATCCATCACAATCATCGTTGCAATAACTTGGTGTAATGTTTCAGGGAAATCTAAAGTGGGACGAGAACATCGAATGAATTTTAAAGAAATCTGGGGTATCCTTTGGAGTTAACGCAGATAAAATGCATACTTCCATTAAATTACTTGCGAATCTATCCATCACCATCATCATTCAAATACCATGTGTAACGTTTCAGGGAAATCTAAAATGGCACGAGAACATCAAGTGAATTTTAAACAAAGCTGGGGTATCCTTTGGAGTTAACCACATTAAATGCATGCTTCCATTAAATTACTAGCGAATCTATCCCTCACCATAATCGTTGCAATACCTTGTGTAATGTTTAAGGGAAATATAAAATTGGACGAGCACATCAAGTTGATTTTAAACAAAGCTGGTATATCCTTCGGAGTTTACGCAGATTAAATGGTTACTTCCCTTGAAATATTACTAGAGAATCTATGCCTCACCATCACCATTCAAATACCTTGTGTACTGTTTCAGGGAAATCTAACATGGGTCGAGCACATCAAGTGAATTTTAAACAAAGCTGTGGTATCCTTTGGGGTTAACGCAAATTACATGCATACGAGTACTTCCCTAGTGAGTCTATCCCTCACCATCATCGTTGCAATGCCTTGTGTAATGTTCAAGGGAAATCTAAATTGGGACGAGCACATCAACTTGATTTTAACCAAAGTTGGGGTATCCTTTGCAGTTAACACAGATTGAATGGCTACTTCCCTTTAAATATCACTAGAGAATCTATGCTTCACTATCATCATTCAAATACCTTATGTAATATTTAAGGGAAATAAAAAATGCAACGAGCACATCAAGTGGATTTTAAACAAAGTTGGGGTATCCTTTGCAGTTAACGCAGAAAATGTATCTTCCCTTAAATTACTAGCGAATCTATCCATCACAATCATCGTTGCAATAACTTGGTGTAATGTTTCAGAGAAATCATAAAATGGTACGAGCACATCAACTGGATTTTAACCAAAGTTGGGGTATCCTTTGGAATTAACGCAGATTAAATGCATACTTCCCTTAAATTACTAGCAAGTATATCCCTCACTATTATCATTGCCATATCTTGTGTAATGTTTCAGGGAAATATAAAATGGAACGAGCACGTCAACTGGATTTTTGTAATAGGCTGGGGTATTCTTTGGAGTTAATGCAGATTAAATGCATACTTCCATTAAATTACTTGCGAATCTATCCATCACCATCATCATTGAAATACCATGTGTAACGTTTCAAGGAAATATAAAATGGGACGAGCACATCAAGTGAATTTTAAACAAAGCTGGGGTATCCTTTGGAGATAACGC
>JASGXE010003536.1:0-10106 GCA_030068105.1 Sinentomon sp. SZTP_YWyxl
AAATCAAATCGAAACCTGGAAAATTATGGAATTGCACCTGGAAAACCTGGAAAATTCAGGGAATTTTTTTTTGGAATTTGCGTGGACACTATGGGGGGACAAGGTGGTGTGACCTGGCTGGTGGTAATTCCGAATCAGTTTGTGTCCCATTAGGTATCTGCCCAGATAGGTAATCTTTTGAAATTCATTGCTGGATCTGTTTTCTTTTTTTTCTCCACTTTTATTGAACATTTTTTTTATCTGTACTGTGAAATCTCCATTTTCCCCAAGGCAGCTATCATAGGGTTAGGCAGGTGTGTTTTTCTCCCAATTTCTCCTCCAGTTGTGTTCACAAATAGCAGGGTTGCCACTGGCTTGGCCTCATTGCTGAGTTCCTCGGTTCAGTGCGATTTCACCTTGAAACAGAGGGGTACTGAGGGGGACAAGGTGGTGTGGCCTGGCTGGTGGTAATTCCGAGTCAGTTTGTGTCCCATTATAACTTATAACTGTTGTTGTGGTTTATTTTCTTTAGCATAACACATACAGACAAAGGTACACACATACACATTGAGAGCAATTGAACATCTTTTTTACAATGAAATCAGCAGAGGTATTCAGAACAGCCAGTGTTGATTAAATTTTGGATTGCACATGCCCAAAATGCAGATGAGATTGCACATGCCCAAAATGCCATTAGGTATCTGCCCAGATAGGTAATCTTTTGAAATTCATTGCTAGATCTGTTTTCTTTTTTTTCTTTTTTTTTTCTCCACTTTTATTGAACATTTTTTGATCTGTACTGTGAAATCTCCATTTTCCCCAAGGCAGCTATCATAGGGTTAGGCAGGTGTGTTTTTCTTACACCCCATTGTAGATATGTGTACGTTGGTTCATGATTTTTAGCAGCCTACCTTATGAATTCTATTCTTTTCTTTCCTTTTCCAATGTTCATGGCATGTGAATTTTGCCTAGGGAAAATGAACCATACATACTCCAATTAACTTCATTTCCTATTACATCTCATCGATTGCCAACTGGCTGTTGCCGTCATCTGTGGTCAATTTTGAGACTGAATTTCCTGCTGCTCAACTACTCCACTTGGGTTCGTTTTTCATCAATTCTTGCTTGGTTTGATGGCTACCAATTCTTTTATTCTCACTCCCATTGTTGTTTTTGTCTGCGACGAGGTCATTTTGTTGTCCAAACGTTTTGGTTTTCCTGTGACGGGGTCGTTTTGCTGGCCAAACATTCGACTTGCGCTTTGCCTTTTCTCCTTCACTGCCATGGATTTGGCGTTTTGTGAGTACGAACTGGGGGGGCAGTTAAAAAATAAAAAAAAAATAATTATTTCATTTTGTGTCAGTCTGCTCTGAGGTCCCATCCTCGCAGCAGAATTCTGTCTCCTGATCCACAATTCCATTTCGTGTTATTCTGCTCTGAGGTCCCATCCTCACAGCAGAATTCTGTCTCCTAATCCACAATTATTCCATTTTGTGCCTGTGTGCTCTGATGTCCCATCCTCACAGCAGAATTCTGTCTTCTGATCAACATCTCGATTTCTGATCGGTCTGCGCTGAAGTCCCACCCTTGCAGCTGACTTCTGTCTTCTGATCCGCAATTCCATTTCAGGTCAATCTGCTCTGAGGTCCCATCCTCGCAGCAGACTTCTGCTACCTGATCAACGATTCCATTTCGGGTCAATCTGCTCTTAGGTCCCATCCTCACAGCAGAATTCTGTCTTCTGATCAACATCTCGATTTCTGATTGGTCTGCGCTGAGGTCCCACCCCTGCAGCTGACTTCTGTCTTCTGATCCGCAATTCCATTTGGACCCAAGTTGTGAATATTGTTACTCGTCCCACAGACATGCTTTTGCCGACCATTGGCACAGCTATTGATCTCATTTTTCATTGTCCCCAATCGACAGTTGTATCAATTAAAGCTTTCGCAGGTATGAGCGACCATCTTATGATAAATGCCTGCTTCCAGGTTGATTGTTGTGCACCACCCTCCCTCCCGTCATTCCAAAATGACCTTGGCCACACATACCAGTTTGACAAATATGACAGAGATGCAGTGGATAGGTTACTTGACTTTGCTATCCTTGACTTCTGCAATCTTGATCCTGTTGTTGACCAGCTCTGGACTGAGTTCAAGACAATTTGCACTTTGACCATTGAACACTTTATCCCAAAGAGGGAACCAGTAAAAATGAGAAATCTGTCCTTCCCACCTTGGTTTAATGCCAGTCTTCGCCGAAAATACTTAAAAATGATGCACCTTTTCTCTTCCTGCTCCTCAAACCAAAATCTCTTCCCTCTTTATGCTGCAGCTTTGAAGGATTACCAAAACAATCTGAATTCAATTGAGGCACGATTTGTTCAGAAACTTGCTATCAATGACGTAATCACATCAAAACAGTTTTGGAAATTCCACAATAGCAAAACCTCCAGTCATGCTCTCTCTGCCAATGCTGGGCCAAGTAGCTGTTTTGCTTTGGCTCTAAAAAATTATCTAAACCCAAAAATTGATGTCACCTCCACTGCCACCCACAACCGAGCTCATACTTTTCTCCGGAATGCTGATTTGGTATCCCTGGAAGCGGTGGTTAAAGCAATCAAAGCATCAAAAAATTCCACTTTCAATGTCATTGATTCCATTCCTATGGCATTCCTTAAGAACCACTGTGACAAACTTAAAACATTCCTTTTTGTGCTCTTCTCAGTATCTTTGGCCCAAAATGTAATCCCACCCGATTGGAAAATGAGTGTTGTGATACCACTGCCTAAGGGTGGCCAGCCTCTCTCGACTGCCTCCTTCCGACCAATAAGTCTCATCAGCTCTTCAGCTAAACTTATGGAAAAAATGGTAGCTGGCTATTTATATAAGTTACTTGAGGGTCAAAAATTCTTCTCTGATCATCAACACGGCTTCCGGAGCAAATTCTCTTGCGAGTCCCAACTCACCAGTTTTGTGCATGACATTGCCACTGCTCTTGGAAAATCCAGTCAGACTGATGCAATTTTCATTGACCTGGTCAAGGCATTTGACAAAGTCTCAATTCCTATTCTTCTATCGAAGCTATCTAGGCTGTGCATTCCTGAAAATCTTTTTTTGTGGCTCTCAAATTTTATTTCAGATAGGCAGTTTCAGGTTCTTCTTTGCAGCGATCTGTCAGAACCCCACCCACTCACAAGTGGCATTCCTCAGGGCTCGGTGTGTGGCCCTCTCCTCTTTCTCATTTATATTAATGACTTGGCAGATAATATCATCTCAAATATCAGGCTGTTTGCAGATGATATTGTCCTCTACAGAGTTATCAGGTCTCAAGCCGATTGCAAAGCCCTTCAGGATGACCTTGATTCCATTGTTAAGTGGTGTGATGAGAATCAAATGAGTATCAATGTCACAAAGACATCTGTTATGTCGTTTGCTTCATCAACATATCCTTCAATCTCAGACTATCTCGTTGGTTCTTCTGTGTTGACACGTCCAGACAATATCAAATACCTCGGCATTCATTTCAGCCCTACCCTGAACTGGGGCCCTCATATAACTCAGATGGTAAGACGAGCATCAAATAAACTTAAATTTCTTATCCGGCACTATTCCCACGCCTCAAGAAAGGTTAAGGAAATACTTTACTTCTCATTGGTCCGCTCCTTGTTAGAATACTCAACAACGACCTGGGATCCTCATCTTCAATGCAACATTGATGCAATGAGTCTGTCCAGCGCAGGGCGGTGAGGTTTGTTTCTGGGGACTTCTCCTTTCATTCCAGTGTGTCATTGCTCAGGGAGGAGCTGGGCTGGGAATCCCTTGCTATGAGGAGAAGGCTCAGAGGGTTTTCCATCTTTCGGAAGTGCATTAAAGGCGAAGGTGGTACAGGTGTAGGGGAGGAGGAGCCTGTAAAAAAATCAAATCGAAACCTGGAAAATTATGGAATTGCACCTGGAAAACCTGGAAAATTCAGGGAATTTTTTTTTGGAATTTGCGTGGACACTATGGGGGGACAAGGTGGTGTGACCTGGCTGGTGGTAATTCCGAATCAGTTTGTGTCCCATTAGGTATCTGCCCAGATAGGTAATCTTTTGAAATTCATTGCTGGATCTGTTTTCTTTTTTTTTTTTTCTTTTTTTTCTCCACTTTTATTGAACATTTTTTTATCTGTACTGTGAAATCTCCATTTTCCCCAAGGCAGCTATCATAGGGTTAGGCAGGTGTGTTTTTCTCCCAATTTCTCCTCCAGTTGTGTTCACAAATAGCAGGGTTGCCACTGGCTTGGCCTCATTGCTGAGTTCCTCGGTTCAGTGCGATTTCACCTTGAAACAGAGGGGTACTGAGGGGGGACAAGGTGGTGTGACCTGGCTGGTGGTAATTCCGAGTCAGTTTGTGTCCCATTATAACTTATAACTGTTGTTGTGGTTTATTTTCTTTAGCATAACACATACAGACAAAGGTACACACATACACATTGAGAGCAATTGAACATCTTTTTTAAATGAAATCAGCAGAGGTATTCAGAACAGCCAGTGTTGATTAAATTTTGGATTGCACATGCCCAAAATGCAGATGAATTGCACATCCCAAAATGCCATTAGGTATCTGCCCAGATAGGTAATCTTTTGAAATTCATTGCTAGATCTGTTTTTTTTTTTCTTTTTTTTTTTCTCCACTTTTATTGAACATTTTTTGATCTGTACTGTGAAATCTCCATTTTCCCCAAGGCAGCTATCATAGGGTTAGGCAGGTGTGTTTTTCTTACACCCCATTGTAGATATGTGTACGTTGGTTCATGATTTTTAGCAGCCTACCTTATGAATTCTATTCTTTTCTTTCCTTTTCCAATGTTCATGGCATGTGAATTTTGCCTAGGGAAAATGAACCATACATACTCCAATTAACTTCATTTCCTATTACATCTCATCGATTGCCAACTGGCTGTTGCCGTCATCTGTGGTCAATTTTGAGACTGAATTTCCTGCTGCTCAACTACTCCACTTGGGTTCGTTTTTCATCAATTCTTGCTTGGTTTGATGGCTACCAATTCTTTTATTCTCACTCCCATTGTTGTTTTTGTCTGCGACGAGGTCATTTTTTGTTAAACGTTTTGGTTTTCCTGTCCGGGGTCGTTTTGCTGGCCAAACATTCGACTTGCGCTTTGCCTTTTCTCCTTCACTGCCATGGATTTGGCGTTTTGTGAGTACGAACTGGGGGGGCAGTTAAAAAATAAAAAAAAAATAATTATTTCATTTCGTGTCAGTCTGCTCTGAGGTCCCATCCTCACAGCAGAATTCTGTCTCCTAATCCAAAATTCCATTTCGTGTGTGTCTGCGCTGAGGTCCCATCCTCACAACAGACTTCTGTCTCCTCATCCACAATTATTCCATTTCGGGTCAATCTCCTCTGAGGTCCCATCCTCACAGCAGAATTCTGTCTTCTGATCAACATCTCGATTTCTGATCGGTCTGCGCTGAGGTCCCACCCTTGCAGCTGACTTCTGTCTTCTGATCCGCAATTCCATTTCAGGTCAATCTGCTCTGAGGTCCCATCCTCGCAGCAGACTTCTGCTACCTGATCAACAATTCCATTTCGGGTCAATCTGCTCTGAGGTCCCATCCTCACAGCAGAATTCTGTCTTCTGATCAACATCTCGATTTCTGATCGGTCTGCGCTGAGGTCCCACCCCTGCAGGCTTTGACTTCTGTCTTCTGATCCGCAATTCCATTTGGACCCAAGTTGTGAATATTGTTACTCGTCCCACAGACATGCTTTTGCCGACCATTGGCACAGCTATTGATCTCATTTTTCATTGTCCCCAATCGACAGTTGTATCAATTAAAGCTTTCGCAGGTATGAGCGACCATCTTATGATAAATGCCTGCTTCCAGGTTGATTGTTGTGCACCACCCTCCCTCCCGTCATTCCAAAATGACCTTGGCCACACATACCAGTTTGACAAATATGACAGAGATGCAGTGGATAGGTTACTTGACTTTGCTATCCTTGACTTCTGCAATCTTGATCCTGTTGTTGACCAGCTCTGGACTGAGTTCAAGACAATTTGCACTTTGACCATTGAACACTTTATCCCAAAGAGGGAACCAGTAAAAATGAGAAATCTGTCCTTCCCACCTTGGTTTAATGCCAGTCTTCGCCGAAAATACTTAAAAATGATGCACCTTTTCTCTTCCTGCTCCTCAAACCAAAATCTCTTCCCTCTTTATGCTGCAGCTTTGAAGGATTACCAAAACAATCTGAATTCAATTGAGGCACGATTTGTTCAGAAACTTGCTATCAATGACGTAATCACATCAAAACAGTTTTGGAAATTCCACAATAGCAAAACCTCCAGTCATGCTCTCTCTGCCAATGCTGGGCCAAGTAGCTGTTTTGCTTTGGCTCTAAAAAATTATCTAAACCCAAAAATTGATGTCACCTCCACCCACCCACAACCGAGCTCATACTTTTCTCCGGGAATGCTGATTTGGTATCCCTGGAAGCGGTGGTTAAAGCAATCAAAGCATCAAAAAATTCCACTTTCAATGTCATTGATTCCATTCCTATGGCATTCCTTAAGAACCACTGTGACAAACTTAAAACATTCCTTTTTGTGCTCTTCTCAGTATCTTTGGCCCAAAATGTAATCCCACCCGATTGGAAAATGAGTGTTGTGATACCACTGCCTAAGGGTGGCCAGCCTCTCTCGACTGCCTCCTTCCGACCAATAAGTCTCATCAGCTCTTCAGCTAAACTTATGGAAAAAATGGTAGCTGGCTATTTATATAAGCTACTTGAGGGTCAAAAATTCTTCTCTGATCCAACACGGCTTCCGGAGCAAATTCTCTTGCGAGTCCCAACTCACCAGTTTTGTGCATGACATTCCACTGCTCTTGGAAAATCCAGTCAGACTGATGCAATTTTATTATTCAAGGCATTTAAAAAATTCCTATTCTTCTATAATAATTAGGGTCTTCCAAAATTTTTTTTGTGGTTTCTTCAAATTTTATTTCCGGTAAGGCATTTCAAAGGTTCTTCCTTTCTTCTTCGAACCCAACCCTCCAAAGGTGGCATTCCTAAAACTTTTTGTGGCCCTCCTCCTTTTTTATTTAAGATTGGCAGTTTCATTCTTCTTTCAGGCGTTTGCAGAAAACCCCCCTACAAGGATTCCGGCTCGGTTGGGCCCTTCTCCTTTTCCATTTTAATTTGATTGGCAAATAATATCAATTCCAAAAATCAGGCGTTTGCCAAAATATTTCCTCTCAGATTTCGGGTTCTTCGGTTGCAAAGCCTTCAAATACCTTGGATTCCATTTGTTAATGGGGTATAAATCAAATGGTAAAAGGGCACAAAAACTTTAAATTTCTTTGGCCTTTCCCATCAAAAATTTAAAATCTTTAACTTCTCTTGGTTCCCTTCCTTGTTGAAACTCCAAGACCAATTTAATCAAATTATGCAATTATTTCCAGCCCTATTTGCTGGGGCCCCTTTCATTCCAGTGGTGCAGCTCAAAAAACTTAAACTTTGGGAATTCCCCCCTAAGGAAAGGTTAAGGGTTTTCCTTCTTTGGGTCCTTGGGAATCTGGGCCTGGGATCCTCAACCTTAATCAAAAACAAGGGTCCACGAGGGCGGTGAGGTTTTTTTACCTCCTTTCAAAATTCCAGGTTTCATTCCTAAACTTTCCTGGGTTTCTTGGGAAAGGCTTGGGGTTTTCCCTTTGGAATGTTAAAAAAAAAAAAAAAAAAAAAAAAACCCCCCCCCCCCCCCCCCCCCCCAAATCTGACACCAGTTTTTTATCTGCCATAAAGCCCAAGCTTAGTGTATTACCTCATTAGGTTGGTTCCAACCTTGATTAGGTAGCTACTTGTTTATTCCCTGCTTAGTTTCTTTTCTACAAGGATCATTGTCTAACCATGCCTTTTTCTCGTTCTTTTATTTTTACATGCATTGAATAATGAAACATTAAATTTATGGTGAGCTGTCAATTATTGTGCACCGTTTTGGGCCTGTTTTTTGTGATCCAATGATCTTCCTGCTGCTGAAATCATCTCCGACCTTGTGGACGATGCCATTGGTGGAATTTTCACATTGCATACCTGATTGGTTCGTTGCTATTTTTTTGTTTTTTCTTTTTGACATTGCCATCGACAACCACCCACATTGGGTTTCTAAAAATTCACTTCATGCACCAATGGTTTGCACTTGCATTCCACGTTTCGTTTCTTTTTGTGTAACCTACATCCGTTCACCTCGCTGGCCGAAAAGATGCATGCTGCCTCGGTGAGAGAACATGACGACTTTATTGTTGTCGTGGTAATTGCCGAGGCAAAAAAATGATGCATGCCTGACCGGGGTTTACCACGTCCAATGGCTTTTATTGCCTGTGGCCCCCAACATAGTAAACATTTCAGGTCAATCTGCTCTGAGGTCCCATCCTCGTAGCAGACTTCTGTCTCCTGATCCACAATTCCATTTCGGGTCAATCTCCTCTCAGGTCCCATCCTCACAGCAGACTTCTGTCTCCTGATCCACAATTCCATTTCGGGTCAATCTGCACTGAGGTCCCATCCTCGCAACAGACTTCTGTCTCCTGATCCACAATTCCGTTTTGGGTCAATCTCCTCTGAGGTCCCATCCTGACAGCAGACTTGTGTCTCCTGATCCACAATTCCATTTCGGGTCAATCTCCTCTGAGGTCCCATCCTTACAGCAGACTTCTGTCTCCTGATCCACAATTCCATTTCGGGTCAATCTGCACTGAGGTCCCATCCTCGCAACAGACTTCTGTCTCCTGATCCACAATTCCATTTTGAGACAATCTCCTCTGAGGTCCCATCCTCACAGCAGACCTCGTGTCTCCTGATCCACAATTCCATTTCGGGTCAATCTCCTCTCAGGTCCCATCCTCACAGCAGACTTCTGTCTCCTGATCCACAATTCCATTTCGGGTCAATCTCCTCTGAGGTCCCATCCTCACAGCAGACTTCTGTCTCCTGATCCACAATTCCATTTCGGGTCAATCTCCTCTGAGGTCCCATCCTCACAGCAGACTTCTGTCTCCTGATCCACGATTCCATTTCGGGTCAATCTCCTCTCAGGTCCCATCCTCACAGCGGACCTCGTGTCTCCTGATCCACAATTCCATTTCGGGTCAATCTCCTCTCAGGTCCCATCCTCACAGCAGACTTCTGTCTCCTGATCCACAATTCCATTTCGGGTCAATCTCCTCTGAGGTCCCATCCTCACAGCAGACTTCTGTCTCCTGATCCACAATTCCATTTCGGGTCAATCTCCTCTGAGGTCCCATCCTCACAGCAGACTTCTGTCTCCTGATCAACAATTCTATTTCGGGTCAATCTCCTCTCAGGTCCCATCCTCACAGCAGACTTCTGTCTCCTGATCCACAATTCCATTTCGGGTCAATCTCCTCTCAGGTCCCATCCTCACAGCAGACTTCTGTCTCCTGATCCACAATTCCATTTGGGGTCAATCTCCTCTCAGGTCCCATCCTCACAGCAGACTTCTGTCTCCTGATCCACAATTCCATTTCGGGTCAATCTCCTCTCAGGTCCCATCCTCACAGCAGACCTCGTGTCTCCTGATCCACAATTCCATTTTGGGTCAATCTCCTCTGAGGTCCCATCCTCACAGCAGACTTCTGTCTCCTGATCCACAATTCCATTTCGGGTCAATCTCCTCTAGGTCCCATCCTCACAGCAGACTTCTGTCTCCTGATCCACAATTCCATTTCGGGTCAATCTCCTCTCAGGTCCCATCCTCACAGCAGACTTCTGTCTCCTGATCCACAATTCCATTTCGGGTCAATATGCACTGAGGTCCCATCCTCGCAACAGACTTCTGTCTCCTGATCCACAATTCCATTTTGGGTCAATCTCCTCTGAGGTCCCATCCTGACAGCAGACTTCTGTCTCCTGATCCACAATTCCATTTCGGGTCAATCTCCTCTGAGGTCCCATCCTCACAGCAGACTTCTGTCTCCTGATCCACAATTCCATTTCGGGTCAATCTGCACTGAGGTCCCATCCTCGCAACAGACTAATGTCTCCTGATCCACAATTCCATTTTGAGACAATCTCCTCTGAGGTCCCTCCTCACAGCAGACCCTT
>JASGXE010003543.1:0-13546 GCA_030068105.1 Sinentomon sp. SZTP_YWyxl
ATTCTCAGGTTGTGCCTCCCAAACTGGAATGTTAAAATGCATTGTGCTAAAGTAACTAACTGCACATTTCTGAGTCATTGAGATGACGGCATAAAAACGAATATGGAAAATCGCACCGAGAAAACATGTCTGGGATAAAATGATGACAAAATCGTTTTATTGCTTCTTTCCTGAAAAAACATTTTGAATTCCACAGAAAACGTTTTTTGCACAGCTCAATGCACAAACGATGACACAATACACAAGTTTATAACAATACAACGCAAATAATTTATGGCTATACACAACACAAATTTATGGCAGCACAACAAAAGTTTATGACAATACAGCACAACTCCCAGTGGCTGCATATGAAATGACCATGACACCCACTGCAAGTCAAAACATTTCGGCATGTTTAAAATTTTAGATAACCTGCCGGTTGACAATTTCTGCACATAAAATTTTCTAATGGTCACAAAAAGTAAATCGGAAAAGGGGGAATATGTTCAAAATTGAAGGTTACCAATGCCTGGTCCGTTTGATATCGCTATCAAAATATGATGCCCATAGTTCCAGTCGAAAGTGTTATGGTCCCTGCAGTGGCTGTCTGGCACTCAACCACTCTACTTTTTGGTCGCCTGGTAGTTCCCAAACTAGCGTTCGGTTCTGCAGATCCTTGGAGGTTCCAAGCGAGATGAATACAATTTTAGAGACACAGAAAGTAATACCAAAGTATTGTACACAGCTGGAATAAGTGGCTTTTGAAATCTTTTTCTTCCTTTATACTCATATGCAGGCATTATAGAAATAAAAGCACACTTGCAGATATCAACGATGCTGAATAAAACGTGTGATATGTCAACCTTGGCTACAAAATGTGATCCTTAATATTTGCAAAGTGGAGTTTTTGCTAAAATCTCAACAATAGCAATTTTAAACAGACGAATATAATTATAGTAGGCCTACAATTCCGTCGCCATCCTTATCTCGTTCATGCCGAGTACCTTTAGAAGAATATTGTGGCACCATTCTTAGCATATATGCCATCATTTGGACCTCTGTACCAGGATAGGACTATGACTATATGTATGCAGAGTCAAGCAAAAAGTCCCAGATCAGAGGAAAAATTTTGAAGGTCTGACGAAAATATTCGTTGAGGGCTTGATGCTACTTCACACCTCACATAATAAAATCCTAATTTTGTACGAAGGATTTGGGTAAGGAGTGTGGAGAAGTCCAGACCAATGAAGCCGTTTACCAGAAAAAGAGGCTGAAATAATCGGACTTTTCCTTTGATAGACGTTTCCTTGATAGACCTCCGCCATCGAAGATGGGAGAAACTCGAAGGCTCAGCCAACTAAGAAGCCATCTGAAATCCAGATAGAGGTTAATTGATTGATTGATTGACATTCTTTTTTTTTACTTTCCTCCTCTCAATATCATCACGGACAAGTTAAAAGGCATATGAAGTATAGAGTGCACCAGGTAAAAACAAAAGGCCGCAGATAGGTATAAACGAAAACAGCAGCAGAATTGTTAATCAAATTACAAGAACATTTTAGATCAGGCGATGGCCAAACAAATCCAGGATGGAGGATAGATCTAGGATGTTCCAGTTTCACGCATTACATGAAGTCCACGTATTTTTCGGCGCTGTGAGCATTATTGGGAACAATTGGAACCCAAGTTAATGATGAACGCCTGTGTTCGAAGATGACTATGGCAGCTATTTTTGGCCCACACTGTGTGGCATAGAAATTACAGTCTGCATCAACACAGGTTTATCAATTTAACTTTTGGAGGAATGCAGCCATACAAACAATCTCTCATCTGCCTTGACATTTCGCGTGTTCAGAATCAAGCGAAAACATATCTCACATCCGTTTATGGCATAAACTCATCCCAGCCTCTGCTGCCGGCCCGCATGGGGTCCACGTTTTAATAAGCCGAATCGTTAAAAATGCCCATGAAAGAAGGGAGTATGCGACACAGATTCACAAAAATGGACCTTGTAGTTGGGCTTGCAGCACGAAATTGTGGATCGAGAAGAAATATAATTAAATTTGTCGTTTTTAAAACCGAAATCCAATTTGCTTTCGGCAAACTTAAAACGAAACCTTATGAACCTGGTGTCCAGCACTTACGACTGTTGCTCTTAACTCGTATTTCGTTGGCAACGTCAAAAATACAATGTAACAGTGTTCACCCTCGTGAAATTATATTTCCATCCGCCACAAGCAGCCCACCTGCACTAAGTTGACACTCAACCAGCTTTGGAGCAATTTGGAGTATCCTATATCCCAGAATTTTTCCAATTGTGCAATTTGACTTTTTTCATTTTCCCGACGAAAATTCAAATCATGCAACCCCTTTGAGGGCTGAGTTCAAGTTGCATGAATTGTTTGCAAGATGTTTCAAAATATCTATCCTCTCTTGCGCAAAGTGAAAAATCAAAGTCACACAGCACACATGGTTCATGAAAATCGAGTTGCGTATTTCGTCAAGAAAGGTCGTTTCCCCTTTACGCCTAACTAAAATTGAAAACACGCAACACACATGGCTCGTAAAAATACAAGTTGCATATTTAGTTTGAAAAAGTGCATTTCTCTATTGCGCCTAACTAAAATTGAAAACACGCAACACACATGACTCGTAAAAAATCAAATTGCATATTTAGTTTGAAAAAGGACATTTCTCCTTTTGCGCCAAACTAAAATTCAAACCATGCATCACACATGGCTCGTAAAAAATCAAATTGCATATTTAGTTTGAAAATGGGCATCTCTGCGACGAACAATAAAAATTCAAATCATGCAAATCATGCAACACACATGGATTGTAAAAATACAAGTTGCATATTTAGTTTGAAAAAAAAAACCATTTCTCCTTTGCGCCTAACTAAAATTCAAATCATGCAATACACATGGCTCGTAAAAGCACAAGAAGTTGCATAGATTTAGTTTGAGAAAGGGCATTTCTCCTTTGCGCCTATAACTAAAAATGAAACCATGCAACACACATGGATTGTAAAAATACAAGTTGCATATTTAGTTTGAAAAAACCCATTTCTCCTTTGCGCCTAACTGTATGATTCAAATCATGCAGTACACATGGCTCGTAAAAGTACAAGTTGCATGGATTTAGTTTGAAAAAGGGCATTTCTCCTTTGCGCCTAACCAAAATTCAAATCATGCCACACACATGACTCGTAAAAATTCAAATTTCATATTTAGTTTGAAGAGGACATTTCACCTTTGCGCCATACCAAAAAAATGACCACCCCATCGCAAAGCTTCAGGTGCATGGAATGCAAACTTCACTGGATTATTGTGGTTCCAACCGACAAATGGACGTTGCCATGTCAATACAATTTAGTTGGGCAAATTTACAGTTAGGCAAATATCGTTATGGCAAACTTAGTTAGATCAAAATTGTCATAATTAAAGCAATCGTCGGCGCAGTTTATTTGTCATCATACCGTTGCAGGAGTTTATCGGCCTTCGCTCCCTGCCCCGTTGCGTGTAGTAGATACTACCTACCTAATTTGGTTACGTGTAAGATTTATTCACACAATTATTTTTGCTCTCTCAGATCATTGACTGCAAGCGGTGCTGTTTACACTACGAGTATAGGTATGTGACGCCAATCAGCATTTTTCAAGCTGTCACGCACGCACGCACGTAGTCGCAATGATGAGAAACAGAGTTGAAAGTAGGTAAAAAGCTTCACGCTGTGCGACCAAAGAAAAAAGACAAAAAAGCTTTGATCTTCTGGGTGTCCTGCGTGCAGAGGCGCCGTGACAACGTCGAACAGATCAGAAACATCGATTTGCTTGCTGTCCCATGATGATTCAAAACAGGAAAAATCACTGCAAATGAGCGCGATTGAGACAGGGCGATCGAAAATGCCTTCAATTGCAATGAAAGTAACGCAAATTTAAAATGCAGCGCTGTTCTGCATCTTGAATTCCGACAGGTTGCAGCATCGCATGGACGCGTCGGTCGCCCTTTATTCAATTCTTGTTTTGATGTTTTTGCAGACGTTCGTTGGCGCATCGAATGCGCCACGAAGTGTCGTCTGCAAAAACGGCAAAACTTTATTATATGTTAATTTTGAAAGAATATTTTTGTTATCATTGGTCTCCCAATATCTACCTCGATTATGTACAATTTTCTGACATAATCAATCTCAATAAAACAACTCCAGTTTTTTCTAGGTATGCCTATATTCACTTTGCCTATGAAATTCTTTATCACCATTTAAAACATTAATCATCTAACACTTCGATTTTATTTAGCCTTCTCATTTATAATTATTCATCATACAAATAATTAAAATTATTCCATCAATAATCTCCCTAACTTCGTTCAAACATTACGTATTTTGCTTGTGTGAATGACAATTATTCATCAATATAATTATTCATCATACAAATAATTAAAATTATTCCATCAATAATCTCCCTAACTTCGTTCAAACATTACGTACTTTGCTTGTGTGAATGACAATTATTCATCAATATAATTATTCATCATAAAAATAATTAAAATTATCCCATCAATAATCTCCCTGACTTCGTTCAAACATTACGTATACTTTGCTTGTGTGAATGACAATTATTCATCAATAGCAAAAGCTTTAGATAAGTCTACCAATTTTATTGAATTGGCTGTTGAAGTTGAACTTGAGGGTGAATTGCAATGGGGAATTTCCGGCTGCGCTTGCGCCGCCAGTCTGACAAATTTCAGTTTCACCTCCACTGTATACAACACCCTGTATTTTCAATTTTCATAATCTTTCTCAATTCCCTATAGTGGCAGGGAAGAAAGGAATAAGACGGAAAACCTCTCATCCCATTGTTATATTTTTACGGCTTGTTAAATTCTGTTCCTGTGAAAAACAACGCGGCATATAGTTGCGTGGATTTCACATGAAAACATGAACATAATTACGTAGGTATACTGCATGTAGGCCGAACTCTGATCGGTGGCAGAAACTCACATTGGCGCATGGCTGGCGTTGACAAAAACACTCTTGTACACACAACGTCAAATCGACATCTCGTGGAACCATGAACAAAAGCGAGACATTTTACTGAGCAGAAAATAAATGGGATAGACTTGTTCTGCGATTCTCTGTCGCTGACGCAAGTATCAGAAATAGCCTCAAAGTAAAGTCAAAGCATTGTGGTAAAGCGTTAAAACTCGAAAACACTGTGAAAATAATGAGGTCTGTTGCCCAAAGCCATAGAGAAAATTATTAATAGAGAAGAAAGATAGATGCCGTTGTGGCCCATGCCAATATGAGCACATCTTTAAACAAAGCTTCGAAACTGCGGGGATCTACATGCGAAAAATTGTGCGCGAGGCAAGATTCCCAAGAAAGAATCCAAGACTTTTTACTCGCCAGCTGCGCACCACAAAGTAACGAAGACAAAGTTAGATTTGGATTCCCCATATTTGAGGCGAATGCTCCTGTATGATCTGTCTCTGCTGAACTCCTGAGGTATGAATCCAGCTCTATCTGATAAAGTACCTACACACGTTATCCAATGAGAATTGTTGCCCCTATACTTCGCGCAATACGTAAAGGTTACGACCGACTTTACAGTTGGTCTATTCAGTAGGCTATTGCAAACAGAAAAATAACCTTCCAACGAAAGACCATGAATATACATCAGGGTAGCCCAAAAGTCCCTGGCCATAGGAAAAAAGAAAATTTGTTGTTTTTATCGCAGTTTGTGGTCTGAAACTTTTTCTAGTTCCATCCATGGATGCAACCACTCTGTCGGAACTAGCAGGATGGACCAAATGTCTTTGGCTACATCAGAATTCAAATTTTCTGTTTTTAGTGTATTTAGTTGTTTGGAACTTTTCCTTGCTCCAACTGCGGAGGCTGCCACTTTTTTCGGGACTAAACTTTCAGATTAAAGTCTTCACATCCGTGGTTGGTGCCGGAGATAGATTTGATCACAAAATACGATAAAAACTCCAAATTTCCATTTTTCCCATGGCCAGGGACTTTTGGGCTACCCTATAACACAACCACAGGCCGAAAACTGGGAAGCGACCTCACTTGGTTCGGCATAGTTTACAAATTCCATGTCTCTACGATAGGGGTGCACTGTTGGAGTCGCAGAAAAGTATATGATATTTTGACTTTCTGGATAGTGGATTTGTCATCAGAAACAACAACACGAATAGAGCAGGAATTCATCGGTATAAAGCTTCACCAAACATCTATAATTATTTCTGTGAGACTCCATGCAAATAAAGGATGCAAGCAGGCGACTGCAATCAGTTGCATGACAAAGTAAAAAGCATCAGGCAGTTACATTAGTTCAAATTAGAGATGTTTCTTTTTCTTGCTTACCGAATACACAACGGCGGTGTGCTTAATGTGTTAAATTGTCATCTGCAGAACACCGGCCGGTGGGTATCTCACGGATGAAAGCGGAAATTCTGCCGTCAAATTTGCATGAATGATGTCTGCCAATATGATCTCGTCGTGGCGTTCCTTTCAGATGATGCTGAGTCCTGCAAATTCGCTGTCGAGGACGCGGCGTCCGCAGCGCCCTGAGCGCCACGAGGTGGCGGTGGCTGTGGCTGGCGTGCTAAATTCCTCGATCCGCCTGCGATCTCCTGGCACCACTGGCTCGCATCACTGAAGATGCATACGGTTCTGTTAACAGGTCACGCGTCATTTGTGTTCACCTGCGCACCTTTGTGTGTGCCGCCGGCCGCGCACTCAAACTTAAATCAGGAAGGTTAAAAGATCCCTCTGAGATGCTGTAACACTGCACACAGCGCACAGAAACTGGTTAAAACAATTTATATGGGCCGCTTTCTCTATCAATAAAGATGGAGCCGTGTGGTTGATGCGGTCCACGCTCCCACTACAACACCCAACTGAAACTGACTAAAATCTTGTTGGCACGTCTGCCTGGCGCTGCTGCCTCTGGTCTGGAGATGCCCAGATTCCAGAACATCCATAAATTACGGAGTCCGGTCACATCTCACATTGTTATGCAATACCGTTTAATAACTTTCAAAGCAAGTTTCTTGAATTTGTAAGATTGTCAACAAATCGTGTTGCCGAGCTGATAACTAATAAAAATGCTAAAATTACCGAAAAATAAAAAATTCGGTAAATTTCCGCTAAAAAAGTTAGATCGTGTCTGCACTTAACTTTCGTCTGAAGCCAAAGAATTAAATTCTCCAAAGGAGTCGTCATGTCTCGGGGAGAAAGGTTCCTGGGATGAAGGTTTATTGGAACAAGGATTAGACCCCTTTCAAAGATTTGCACCAAAATCTGCCCAAGCTTCTTGACCCAAATCCCCCCATGTAGGTAGTTATCAAGTAATATTCAATATTGAGCAATATTGCTCAACGTACGAGTATCATAACAATATTGAACAACGCGAAGTCATTGAGAGCATATTTCCCAATGTTGAAAAAATTTGGTCTTTCACCTTTGTTATTGTGTTGGCATGAAGAAGAATTCCTCAAATTTTCTGAACCCGTGTTATCAATCGAGAGGTTGTCTATCGATAGGTTGTCTATCGAGAGGTGCAGTTATTTAAAGTGCCCCTGTGCACCATGGTCGTTATGGTGGTTTACGTTCTGGGTTGGCTCTTGGACAGCATTCTTCACGATCAGGAACTTCCTTGGCTGCAAAGCAAAAACCCAATCATTCGTCTAAGTTGGATGCTTCAGGATGAAGCTACAGGGAAGCTTTTAAAATCAAAGCGTATGAAGTGATTTCTCTTCCATATTCAAGTGGGTTTAATTCCCCGAACCGAAACTCTACAACGGAAGGTGGCACTTTCTGTGTTTCAGTGCTGGTCAAGTTGGCATGGGATGGAAGAAGTTGATCATCTGCGCTGAACTATGTATCCATGGCTCGTCAATGTAAAGACATAGCAGAGTGGCAGCGGAATTAATGTACCCATACATGTGTTTTTCCCATTTAACTGTTACCTCCGAAACTTTTTTTCTTTCTTTTTTTTATGCAGGCGGTAGAAATTAAAGCGCCAGACTGCAACAAAGCGTTCCAGAAGTGTCAGATTTTGACCCGCTTGTGAAAGTGGATCTTTAATTTCTGCAGCATAGAGTTTTTACCGAAATCTGAACGGTCGCGATTTTTTACACGTATGATTTAACTTTAACTTTAACTTTAACTTTAACGTTTATGAACTTTAACGCATTGAGTTTTGCCAGGGCTATCGCAGAAATATTTTCCGGCAGCCTTCTCTTTTTGTGATGCATGTTAACGATATTTGTTGATTGAGTCAGGTGAAGCTTGACTGTTGTTTTCGTGCTAATCGAACCACATTGCTTATCTTTTTTAGCCAGCGACCTTTGACATTTTGATGTCGTCAAGGCGACTGAAGCTCCATGCGAGAAAAGCCTGGCCTGTTGGCGATAATAGCATCTGCAGCCGTCTTGAAAAAACAATGATTCAAATTTCACAAAATCATACAACAGGAATTTAAAAACCAAAAAAAAATATACGATGGCCTGTAACATGCCTTACAGAACGAGAAAGCCGCCGGAAAATTTGATTTCTGCATAGGCCTGGCAAAACTCAATGCGTTAAAGTGTACATTAATTCCGCCGCCGCTATATACAGTATAAGAAATCATTCCCCTCCTCATCCATGAAGCCATTGTATGAAGCCGAAAAGATTGTTTGAAAATAACAGCGGACATTCTGCAAATTGAAACAAACTTTCTACGATTACTTGAGGGTCAGTTAGAAACATATACGAGTTTGCATCCCATACCAAATGAGGTACCGTAAATGCTGTAAAAATCAAAATATATGGCCTGGTTTTCGAGATGAGTAGTTTGTGGAGAAAGACTCGATGGGGTATTCTCTGCAGCGAGAATTTCACTGTTTTTTTCCTGGCAACACTCACGATGATATTGGACATTTGGAAACTTGGAAGACCACCAATGCCATCTCGACGAAACATTTCCTTAATGTTTCGTCGGATTTTATGGCCGAAAAAGGAGCAGAAAACGGTGAAATGCCGGTCACTCAAGCAATATATCAGGATTGAGGAGCCGCACAATGTCTTGGGATGGTACGTGAGTTTGAATTCCGCTTCCTTTGTTTCGCGAAAAACCATCTTTCAAAAATACGAATATATCGGTGAGTGGAACAGACTTTGAGGATGTCTGAAAATCACATCTGATTCTGTTAATTTTGAAAATCACACATGACGTTTGATATGACCACAATGCAGTCTTGCATTCGAGGCATATTGGTTTTGTCTCATTGCGATTTGGCAGCGTCTTCTGAGATTCGGGAAGTTCCAAAGTGTGAACGAATGAGCAGCACATCTTTGGATCTTTTTTTTATTTGGACTCGACAGTGTACCGGCATGTCGTCTGTTTGACATACCTTTGTAAATTTGTGAATTTCGCAAATTTCCTCAAGCGCAAGAAGTCGGAATGCGAAGCATGATTTGTTTGCGAATCAAACGGAAATGTTGCTTCCTTTTTCGCCACAAAACTCAAAACAGCACGCAGCGAATCTCCAAGTTGAGAAGTCTCATTCTTTTGTGTGTCGCAGCCTGCGCTTTGTGTTGCATTCAGTTGGTGAGGATCTTCCTGAGGTAAAATAGACATCTCCCGAGTCGTTGCTATTATAAAACGCTAAAACACTGGTCAGAAAGGCATGCGCGTAACCTGCAAAATCTGACGCATGTACGTAACCTGCAAAACCTGGTAATGACTCGCTTTCATTCGGCGCAAAAAATCAGATTTCGATGCGCAAAGTTTTTGACTGCAGAGGTTGATATGACTAGATTTTGCACCGCAACAAAGAGGATTCTCGCATGTGGAACTTCCCAGCAGATAGTTTCTAGGTTGTCCAACTTAAAAGGCGTTCTTGTGTTCATCTATGAGGCACCTGTCCGCCGAGAAATAATCACACCCCTGTTGATATAAAACGTAAAAGTGATGTGCATGTATTCATGTACGAGGGTATCGCATGTGCGCACATATTTTTCTCCAATGCAAACAAGCATTCGCACAAAACTTTTGTTCGCTCACTGAACATTGCTGGATATTTCGCTGAATTATTTCGACTTTCAATAATTCCATCTGCTTTAACATGATGGATGACCACCATTTTTCTGCACAGCGGTTGAGCGGGCCCATTTCACCTGCCTTGCTCCAAAGAAAGAGGCTTCCAAATCCCTGTGCACGTAGTGAACTAAGCCAATTTTGCGCATTTTTCTCGTTGCAGAAAGGAATCGAGATCTCATTGATATTCATGCACCGCGAATGTCAATCATCTCCGTTGAATATGTAACGCTCAGCGCATCGCGGATCTCTAAAACCCACATCACGGGCAAAGATTACGTTTTCTCAACTTGCTTTCTGGTGGTGCAGTGTACAGTCGAGGACAAAATTCGCATGATGGGCAAACCGACGAGCAGGAAGGATTTTGGGATAAAAATCACTCCGGTTTTTGGCCCCAGCGTCTCTTTATCCAGTCTGATTTTTCATTCGTTAAACCCATGAATGCAGCATACGTTTTCTTTCAACACACTTCCGCGTCGCATTCATCATTGGACCTCTGCACTCACAAGTCGAGCTCAAAAGCGAACTAAAACTGTGCTTCTTTTTGTGCGCAATTTGAGAAGATACCTGCACATTTAATTAGAAATCAATGCAGAATTAGGTGACCATTTCCTTGCAAATACGCGTAATTTACAATTGGACCTACAATCTAACAACAATTTTCTGGTTTTTGGGATTTGCAGTCCACTATGAAGTGAGCTCCTTTCCGTAATTTGCCTACCATCGTGATATCTCACCGAATTCTTTTCCATACAGTTGGACGTCTGTAAGCCCTAGGGGTTGTTGCACTTCCAAAAACGTCGAGGGTACGAGGAAAAAGCTCCAATTTTTAAAATTTTCAATTTCCGCCGAAAGAGCTCAGTCTCAGAAGCAGTCTCGTGGCAATGTGTGCACATGTGCCAAAACGTTTTTGCGAAGTAACAATCAGTTTGGGTGCTGGTCCAGTTGGTGACCTATGGACCTAATGCGGCCATGCACATGTCGAGACCAGCGCGTGCGTCAAACTTCCAATGAATAGGGCTGGACAACTGTTGATCATTTTTATATGCTGCAAATTGCAGCATTTGGGCATTTGTAATGAATGGCCTGACCTTGATTTGCGGACTTTGTGGGATTGATACAAATTACTTGAGCTCCCGCGCTCACTATCGTGTCGAATTTTGCGGCCGAATGACCTAAAATTGAACGTGATGACCTTGAGCAGCAGATTTGTTTTAATAACAATGCAAGGGCTTTCTCGTTCAGACTTGTGCCCTCTGTTCGTTTTCGTATTTCATTAAAAGGATGACTTTATGACAACATTTTTTCACTTTTTTTAAAATTGAGGAAGTTAAAAACATTTCAAAAATTTCGAATTCAATTGAACACTTGTTGACAGTGCATGGAACAAAAAAGGGAACTTGTCCAGATGTTTCAAAGTCAAAGACTAAAGTGGTAGCCATACAATCATTTCGCCCAAAGTTCCTGACGCGACCTGGGACCTAAAACTACGCCATACACATGGCAAGGCTGTGGGTGAGTTACTTACCTTAGTCTTTGACTTGGAAACATCTGGACGCCGAATTTTGAAAGCATCCTGAAATTTGTTTCTGAGCTTCATTTGTTTCCAAATTCATTGTGCGAGTGGCTCCTGCTGGACATTTTCAAAAATGCTAATAAAAAATGGGTCCCACCAGAAAAGTCCCCACCACCAGAAAAATTTGTTGATAACCATCTTCAGCGAAATAACGACTACCCCAAAAACAGCGCACCCTGTCTTTGACTCGCAACAACAGGACAACTTTGTTTTGCCAACAAAACAGATTCAATGCCATTTGTATTGCCCAAAATTGAACGTTCTGAAAATTTTCCCAAAATTGAACGTTCGTTGTAAAGGCAACTACTTGTATTTATGGAGTCATTATTATTTACGGAGCCATTCTGAATACCAGGGCCATAGGCGATTGTTTTTCAGACTTTGAAGCGCGGGGCAATGTAATTCCCCATTTCGCATGCGCCGCAAAACACATTACATAAAGTAATGCATTTAAAAGCGCTTACTAGATGGGGAATAACATTGCCCCGTGCTTCAAAAGTCTGACAAATATCTCCTATGGCCCGAGTATTTTGAATCTCTGAGTATATGATGTGCACTGTTTCTGCGGAAAAACGTTCCTGTGGAGTGCTGGACCTGGACCTGGAGGACCAAATCTTGTTTCCAAGATAGTGCACGTAAGTGACCAGAACCGTTTACCGACACCCCTTCAGGAGCCTGGTCCATCTCTCCTCTAATTTAAATTTAAAAGTTATTTAAAGCAAAGAATGCAAACGTGATTTGCTCGTTTTTCGTTTTCTTCATTTTTTTTTGTCTTTTCTCTTGAAGATGACTGAGATTTCGCAATCCGGTCACCGCTTCTTTCGGCAACTTTCGTGCAAAAAGCAACGGTGACAAGTCTCATGTCTCGTTCGAACAAAAAACTCTCATCAGAAAAGGGAAATTGTCAGGCGAATACAGAGTGGCTTCTAACACAGCCATGTCGGCAAAGCACGTCTGCTATTTTGTTGCTGTAAAAAAAAGGGCCAACACTTTCAAGCACTGATTCAGTTCCAAAATTCAGCTGCTATAAAACTAAAAAGTGTAGGTACATGAATTTTTTCTTTCCTTCCAGGGTTTATCTTCAAATGGGCTGAGATAAGCTGCCGAATCTCCAATGTCACTGACCCTTGCTATGACTCGAAAACCCTGTGGTTAGGCCTTGGCGGCGAAAAATTTATTTTTATGGTATTCGGTTTTGGAGCTCTCCCATTGTAGTGTCACAGGATAAATAGTGCATTTGGGCGCATGGGTAATTTTCTTTGTAATTGCAGTGCCTGAATCACAGAGTGCAATGGCGAGGCCAAAAACTGAGACGGCGCGTTATACGGGTAAAATTCCTAAGCCTAACTCACAAGTCGTTGTTCCCTATTGTCACACACACCCACTCAACAGCCAATTTGACTGATGGATTATCCGTGGTGGATTTGCGTTTCAGAAATTTTCAGTTCTATGCAGAACTGCTCTCCTTTTGCATTGTTGGGAGAAAGAAGCACCCAATGCACCTAAAATACTGAATTGGCTGTTGAGTTGATGCAAGGCAAAACCGTAGCCAATCTCGAAGGCAATGCCGTTGCGATTTTTCAACAATTTGATGGGAGGAATCAGGAAACCCAAAAATGATGAGGGTCGTCGTTCGGACTTTCGTCACTGCATTCTTTTATAATGTCCTGTGGCGCTGTTTTCCACCCTCATCGACTGTGATGCAAAGCATAAAACGGCTGTCAATCATTTTCAATCGTCTGTCCCAACACGCAAATTTTTTGAAACATGTCACCAGCCCGGAGATAAAATGTTTCATTTGACAGAATTCCAACAACTTTTTTTTCCGGAGCGTTTACATGCCCTAAATGGTGTGACAACGAAGGGTTGGGTGCAACTAAACTTTGGGGGAACAA
>JASGXE010003546.1:0-17928 GCA_030068105.1 Sinentomon sp. SZTP_YWyxl
GTTATAGTGGTTGATATCAACCTTCTCCGGGTTGTGCTGGATGTTGTCGAAGTTTTGTTTGATCGTCTCCCTCCCAATGCTTTAGTTATCGTGGTGATATCGACCTTCTCCGGGTTGTGCCGGATGTTGTCGATGTTCTGTTTGATCGTCTCCCTCCCAATGCTTTAGTTATAGTGGTTGATATCAACCTTCTCCGGGTTGTGCCGGATGTTGTCGAAGTTTTATTTGATCGTCTCCCTCCCAATGCTTTAGTTATCGTGGTGATATCGACCTTCTCCGGGTTGTGCCGGATGTTGTGGATGTTCTGTTTGATCGTCTCCCTCCCAATGCTTTGATTATCGTGGTGATATCGACCTTCTCCAGATAATCATCGGTTGTGCCGGATGTTGTGGATGTTCTGTTTGATCGTCTCCCTCCCAATGCTTTGATTATCGTGATTGATATTGACCTTCTCCAGGTTATGGCGGATCTTGCAGATGTTCTGTTTGATCGGTTCCCTCCCAATGCTTTAGTTATCGTGGTTGATATCAAACTTCTCCGGGTTGTGCCGGATCTTGTCGATGTTCTGTTTGATCGTCTCCCTCCCAATGCTTTGAATATCATGATTGATATTGGTAGGGCCTGCATTATTGGCTCGATGGGAGTTAAAATTCAACCCTTCTCCAACTTTTCGTTCCTCTGGATTCTACAAATAATTGAACTATTTTATAGTTCTGATCAGGCCAACTATTTGGAGAAAAGCTGAAACTTAACCCACCGAATGACTAGACTTTTCTAGTTGACCCAAATACTCGCGAGTTCATTTCTCGTTTGACCTTGGTGTGTTTGCCCAACAATACCACCCTGGCTACTACCAGTAAGAAACACTGTATTTCTGAATGCTGAACTAAACTTAACAAATTTTATTTGTGTACTTACACTCGCTCCAACACTTATACTTTCACAGTGCTTAAAGTGGAAAATAAAAAGGGCCGGAGCTCCCTTTTCAAAAAAGGGACCAAGAATTCGAAAAAAGGGACCAACATTTTCAGGTTTTTGGAGGGTGGGGCACTTTTCAGGGGGGTACCGACCTTGTTGGGGGTCGGTAAGTTGCCCGACCAAGAAAACATTGAACCGACTAGATAGAGAAATATGTTCTGCTTTTTGTTGTTCTGACTCTGTTTTGTTTTTGGAACCAATGCTTTTTGTTTTGTGGTGCGGTTTGTCTTTCATTTTTTCTCAATTTTTCCCTCCATGCCATTTTTTGTTCCATTGTAAAGTTTAATTTTTTAGTTACTGTTTTGAACCGCAAGCACCAGTTCCAGCCGGGGAGACCGGCCCCGGCCATGGTCCACCAAATTGTGATGGTCCTGCCAGTAGTTGACGCACATTAACACTTGTCAAACAGACAGTGCTCTGCCGATCTGCTTTGGGGTGATTAGCCATAAGAACAAGGGCCCTGAGCCCCGCTTCCGATTCCGAATCAAACAAAAATATTTTTGTACTTGTAACCAACTAAAAACAGTTGTCTTTGGTCATTGCTTTGCCCTTTCGGCAAAGCAATGGCCAATGTGACCTTTGAGCATGTGGATGGCATATCTAAAGTTCACAAGCCATCAACTGGAGAGCAGGAAGTTGCTTTTCATCTTCACTTTTCATCTTCACTTTTTGAATGAAACGCAAATGCTACACGAACAATAAAGAACCAGCAAAAATAAATGACATCACCTTGACAGGATATGCGCACACAAAAAACCAACGCACCCGCATTGCAGGCCTGCACAAATGGGAATGTGGGAGATACCAAAGAACGAAAAAAACCGAAGAATCTGTCTCAAAGGGTGAACCATATACTGACTGGACAAATGAAATGTCTTGTCTGGTCTGGAAAACATTGGCTATTTCCCTCGAATGCGACAGGTCAGCAACAAAATACGTGTGACCTGGGCGATGTGAACCAACCGTGAGGGAATGTGAGACCAATCAAATCAGAAGTGGAGCAAAACAGGTCTCAGATCACGCTACGTACCTATGCAGTTCTGGGACGTGGAGGTGGGTTGCAGGAGCCCTCTGTTATTGGCAGGACAACCGCGACACAGTGGAGAAAGGAAAATGTCACGAACTCTCATTCTGTTGTCGTAGTTTCCATCAGCATATTTGGTGTCTGTTCCCCGGATCATCTGTGCATTGCCTGGTTGGTACCTACAGCATTGGGGTTGGTTGCGTAAGATCTCACAAATTGCGCTGGGTAATGGTGAACTGAGGTTCATGACTCCGGTTGTGGTGGTGGCATTGCCAAGTAAATGGGGATGAAATCGGCAGATTAAAAATGGGATTTGTGATGCTCAAAAAGACTGAGGGTTAAGCACATAAAAAGGGACGGAGCTCAGCTCCTGCATTCAAGAGATGTTGGATGAAAGCGACTGCCGGAGCTCAGCTCCCGCTGCCGCAGGGACGACCGGAGCTCAGCTCCCGCTGCCGCAGGGACGGCCGGAGCTCAGCTCCGGTGAGCTCCGGCACACTTTAAGCCCTGTACTTTCACAAACAAAGGATCCATTTCACAAAAACACTTACAAACGTAACAAAAAAAAAACACTTGAAATAAAACCATTTTCTCACCGATTTTTTCAAGCTGTTGTCGAGTTTTTCGGAAGTTTTCGGATGAAGCTGAAAGGTTGTTTGTACAGAGTAAATGACCCACTGACAAACTAACTCATTTACCTATTTGGTGATCCAGCTTTTTCCCCGGCTGGAGGGAAATTACCAGCACTTGTTGGCGAAAATCGTCTTTTCTTTGTTACCTAACTTGACAAGTGGCGTCGGTAATGATAAGTTAGACTTGAAGGTTGTTCTTTGAATTTTTTACCTCTGATTTTTAATGATTCAAGGCAATCATTTGCTAATTTTAGAATCAACTCATTGCTTCTCAGCCCCGTGCTCTTCGCATGGTGGCTTCGAAACAATGTTTCTGAAACTCGACTGCTGATGTAATCTTTGCCCTTGAATCAGTGATCATACGATCTGACTGGCTGCTTTGCCCATTTTGAAAGTTGAAACAATGTTTGTTCATCATCATCTCGTGATCCGGAATCACAACTCAAAATACCAATGCATAATCGCGTGATCCAATCTGGATTTTAATTTCTTTGAGTTTTCTGGTTGACGCCCGTCATTTATTATCCTAACAGCATTCATCCCCTCTTCCTTTTATTTATGTCCTGATCAATATTATTTCGTGCAAATGCTGTCAAAACATTAGTGTGCTAACCGTGCTCTTCATTAACGGAATAACAAGATTTCATAAAATGAAATCAGGACCAGTGTTTAAAGTGTACCAGAAAAAGGGCCGGTACGCATTCTTATAAAAGGGGCACATTGGGGGGTCTGGGGGGCCGAGCCCCCAGCTATCGGGGTCTGGGGCGGAGCCCCAGCAGGGTTCCAAGGGGCAGAGCCCCTGGCGGGGGGGGTGCGGGATGCGCAGCCCCCCAGAAGCTGAAGAAATTTTGAAATTTCAGGGTCAAATTTGGATAAATTTTATTATTTATTATAATTATTTTATTTATTCATTACAACTGCATAAAATGGCAGAGGGATTTGGTTGCACGCAGGCAACAAGTCGAAGAAAGTAAAACACTTTACATAGCCAAGAGCATGCACGCAGAATGAAAAGATTGAAGATAGAAAATTTAAACATGGTGTAGATTGCAGGTAAGAGCCTTCCTAGCAGACAATAATGGAAATCATTTCGGGAAATAGGGAGAGTCCAAGGGGAGCTCATTCCAGTTACATACTGTGCGATAAAAGAATGAATTGAATGTATCAGAGTTCCTAACAAAAGGACATGTGACAAAGTATTTATGGTGGGCTCTCCTTTGCACATCTGCAACTTTGAAACCAGTGGGTAGTGAAATGTTGAAGTGTTTGGAGATTACCTTACTTAAAAACAGAAGCCGTTTGACTTTTCTGCGCTCAGTCAGGGGTTGGAGGCCATGTAATTCAAGCATTTTACTGACGCTAGAATTATAAGACTGATCACCAATAATAAATCGAGCAGCTGCTCTTTGGACCTTTTCAATTAGGCTAATCTGATTTTGGCGTTGCATGACAGACAATGGAGAAGAACAAACACATTTGATGACAAATAATCAAGGACATCATCTCTCCCACTCCACATGCGAAAATATGTGTGTATGAATTTTCCCCCAGGTATGTCGATTGTATCCAGTATAAATCCTCCCCCCTGAGACCAAGTGGACGCGAGCCGCGTCCCCAAATCCCCTATTGCAGGGGTCCCTGCAAATGTCCCACGCCAACCAAATGACTGTGGAAAGGAATATTTCACACCCCAACCCATTCCAACCCAAAGTATGTCACAAGCATATTTCTGTGGCTGGTTGAAATCCCGTTTTTGGTGCCCAAAGCCAATCACAGATGGACTGTGCACCGCAAAAATTGACCCCAATTTCCAGTTTTTTTTAAGATAACCTGCATATCACATTTTTTTTTTCTAATTTATTTAATAATGAAAAAGAACTTACCCATTGCTCCGCGTGATGTTCCGACGGCAATATGCACATAATTGAGATGCATTGCATGATGAGCAGCAGTCGAGCCAGGATAAGAATCAGGCAGATCATCACAATGCCGAATCAGTATAATATTTGAGACATCTCAAGGGCACTGCTGCCAGTGCTGGTTCTCCCGCTGTGATCGAGCGAGCCTGTGCGGCAATCAATCAGGGCAGGCCGGTGCTGCGCACCGGCACTTCCACGGCGGGCAGGTGCGGCGCACCGGTGCGCACCGACCGACTTTAACCACTGATCAGGACGAATAAAAATGTGCACAATTTCTCAAATGTCACTGAGGTGGCGGTAGAAGATGTCGGTATTCCACGGGAGGTTCCTCGGTGCCTTCTCCGCAGACTGCAGCATCACCCCAGTCTCCGTTTCGAAAAATGGTTCTGGCAAGCGTGCCAATAGTCTCGGTGTGGCAGCTTGACGAAACGATGATTCTAGTACACGCAACAAGAAAGTCCTGTCCCAAGACAATGTGTGGGATGGGAACGAATCCTCCTCCAATACGATGAAGCTATGTCCTGGCATAGTGACGTTTCCTGATACAGTTCGGCGAACGTTCTCGTCTCCAAACGTGTATTTATTCCATTCAACTTGTCGCCCTTCGACGTCAACGCAGTTTGCGGTCATGAAGGATCTCGTGATTATGGAGTCTATCTGCCTCCAATCATATTCTATGTATTTTCCCACCATTGAAAGTAAATGGCTGGTATTCGATAGAGGAGAGATATTGCGGCTAATACTAAAAACTTAAGATTTCGACCAGGAAACAACAATGACTCACAGTCCAAAAAACGAATGAGATTGGTCAGCAATTTGAAGAGATGAAATGATCCTTCGTTCGTCAACTGAAGACCATCCAGCTGCACTTGAATCCAGATATCCAGCTGCACTTAAATTGGCAAAATTGAGATCTCCGAACAGTATGCCATGATGATAGCACAGACGGTAGAGGGACGAATTGACACACCTGATAAGAACTATTAATCCGGATATAGCCAGTTTAGCAAGAGGCACTCGAAGCTTTATCACTCGGCACAAGTTATTGAAGCTGTCCAAAAGGTCGTCTATGTCAGCCGCTCTGAGAAGATCATTGGTTCCGATATGCAGAATCACTTTTCGAGTTCTTTCAGTCAAAATGTTGCTGTTCATTATTGCTCTGGAGAGCTTTGGAAATGTGGCACCAGGAAAACAGTGCACGGCACAGTTTATTGACGGGGAAGCAGCTGCAGCACGGAGGAGGGAATCTCCCAGCAGAACTGTGTCAGCGCTGGGGTTACTCCCATTGATGTGGAATGGTATTGGGCCAAAGACTGGCCTTGCGGCTGGAAGGTCATTTGTAGTTGGAAAGTTCTGATTCTGCAGCGATAGTTGCATCAGTTTGAATTGGTCGCTGGGAAATTGCGGTACCTGAGGAATTAAGTGCGCTGACATATTTGGTGGGGGAACACAGGTTTGATCAGCAAACAAATGCGATGGAGACAACCTCGATGCGTCACATATCGTTTTTCTGGAGGGAGATGAACTAACAGAGCGGCTTTGCATGGGCAGCTCTTTTTTATATCATCTATGGCTGCAACTAATGTTGCCAAGGTTCCATCAATATTTTCCAAATGTGACCTCAAGTCACTGAAACAGAGCCGTAGGTTTGAAGAGACGAAAACACTGTGTTTTTCAACTTGTTGAGTTCAGTTTCAAGCGATTCACATTTTGCAGCGAGTCCATCAAGTATCGCTGGAGGTTGCTCACAGGCAGAAGAAAGACTGTCTAACTGTTTGGAAATGTCTGTAAGACAAGAAGAACAGGAAACTAAATCTGTGCTGGATGCCACAAGACCAAGGCAATCCATGTGGAACCATACAGCGCAGCCTTTTCGCCCAAGGTGATGTCACCGCCTTTCGGAACATGTTTGCGCTGAAATTTGCAACTGGGATAGCAAAGTTTAAATGACGAGCTAATGATCTTGGGTGATTTCACCGCAGTCAAACTTGTCGATAATGGGGAGGAAGACACTGATGGAGAGGGGGCGACATCAGCGATGAAAGTGGACGGGTTGAAACAGTTTTTCTTGCAGGAAGAACCATCTTCACGAAAAACACAGCACTATCTCAAGGTGACAGTGGTGAACCAACTCGATTGATGTCGTCTGAGCCAATTTATTGCGGACTACGAAGTGATCAGCCACAGACAAGCCTGACAACGTTTAACGGTGGAAGCGAAAACTGAACTGAACGGTATTCGATGGTGTTTTGCAAAATCGTCCTTAAATTTTAAACGGTGGCCCAAGTTCTGTTGGAGTGCTCTGCAGAAGCCTAAGCGGATGTAGGGAGCCTTGTTCTTTCGTGATCTGGCCTTGTTGTTTGTGAATGTGGGCTGTGGATTTGTGGCTACCTAATTGTTAGAAAATTGATGAACTGGATGACATGGATGCATAGCTATTTCTGGAAATGTAGCCTGGTTCGTGAGTGGTCGATTTTTCGGCTGGTTGTGATGTCATTTGGATTGTCAATGGGTGAGCCACACCGTTCAGGATGACAGAAACTGAAGGAGCCAAAAGGGTGGCCTGATGGCGGTAAGGGCTGGTAGCCTGGAGGGAAAATCGGTTCAGTAATGACTGAAGCGGCAAGAGTCTGTGTGTCAGAAAACACTGTTGCAAAATCACATTGCGTGGTTCTGGGAGAGATAATTCAGAAAAACATAATGCACTGGCCAACGGCCCTGGTGAGTATTATGGTGCAATTTTACCCATCACTACTTCGTTCGCATTACCTATCAAACCTTCACTTGTTATACCCGCAATCATACACGCCTGTTGCACCAAATCCAGCTCACCACGCGCTTCCCGCATCAGCTCCTCAACTGAATAATTTTCTTTGAAAAAAAAAGCCATTTAAAATCAATTTAATCCACAATAAAGAAGCAATTAAAATTAAGCAAAAATGCAGTGGGGGAATATCAAATATAAGAATGCCAATTATAAGGATCCGGGGTTCGGGTCCCCGTTCGGGCACCATTCGAGGAGAAATGGAGGTCAAGATCGAGGAAAGAAGAACAGGGTTCAAGTTCTTATGAATCTGCTCTTGTAATCATATCACGATCACACAAACAATCAACAAATGCGAAAAATGACACATCACGGAAACTGTCGACGTGAAGCTGATGAATGAAGTCTTTAGCCGGGGTCGTACGACGGTGCCCGCTTAGATTTCGCGGACTCTTTCAGTCATGATGTCGTCTCGAACATTTGGGCCAGAACGCGCTACCCTCCGAGTGAATCCTAATCCTTGCAAAGGTTGGAAAGCTTAAGAGTGGCACTAAGCTTGTGTGTGATTCGGCCATGAGTCATAGAGCCTTCTCGTTCTGAAACCGTCGGCCAGGGCCAGATTGCTCTCGAGTCGAGTTGCTCCAGCGATCGAGAGGTTGTACAAATCCTCGTTAGCTAATTGTTCGAGGCAAAGTTGACAATGACATTCGACGTTGACAATGATGATGTTGACAATCAGTTGACACATTACATGGTTTACAGGCATTGACGATCGCAAAACGAATAATTATAACATGATGAGGCGATGATGCGAGAGCTGCGGTGTAGGGCGTGTCACCGGACAGCGGAGCAGAATGTAAAGATTATAAAAACAACGCCACTCACAAAAAAGGAAAAGGGCCAGAAAATGCTGCACAAAAGGTTTCAATAAATTTTAAGGCCACTCAAAAAGTTCACTGGCAGAAGAGGGCATAGAGACCTCTCACCTCAGGGCGTGGGTAGACCCAGAGAACAAAGCTTTCCCTTAAAAAGTTTCGAAATAAAAATCAAAACATGGCTAAACCAATTTTACTTCGGGTGTGAAACAACATTGTCTCTTCAAAAATGCAGGACAAATCAATTAGTGATTATGCTCATGGAACAGATTAACAAGTGAGGGTAATAAAAGGTGGTGATATTGTAAATGGTAGGCGGCACAGCGCCATCACCTTTATCAGAAGTAAAATACGGTTGCACAAAGTTGCAGCTCTCCTGATGTTAGAGTGATCTTGTGAGAATTTTAGATGGGAAGAAAAGGACTTATCTTTCAAAGGGAACAGATTCCGAGACTCCCACAAGGGAAAGAAGTTGACGTTCCATGACCGAAGACCATTGCAACATGGGCATGCAGACAGCAGGTGATTGCAACAGATGGATGTTAAGTGTGGAAGGGTCCAAGCTCACACAAGCCCGTGGTAGGTAGAATGTGACTCAGCATGAAGATGACCCATCATGTAGGTGGCAACTTGAAGGTGGCAACATGAAAATGGATACCAATTTGAACTGAAATAGGGGGAAAAGGAACAGTGTCACCAAGTTGCCAAAACAAAGGGGCCAGAACAAAATAAATATCTGGTGACAATTCCTTTGCAAACGTGCTTAAAAAAAGAAATGAAATCAAAAACTGTGCATGCGTGCTTAAAGAAGTGGGCTGCAAGTGTCACTATTCTAGCAAAATGGTGGGAAAAAAGCGAGAAAACGATCGCATACTGGGAGGCAGCGTAACAAGCAGCAATGGGAGCTTGCTAGAACTGCACAAAAATATAGACGACCAACTCAAGACATGGCCAATATGTACAGGGCAGACCACAAAAACTAGTACTGGCAAGATAAGCCGTTTCAGGGAAATTGGGATAAATACAGTTACCACTGTGGACAAAAAGAACAGCTGAACAAGAATAAATTCAGTTAACAGATAGATGGTTAGCGAACAATGGTTAGTGAACAAAAAACCTTCTTCGGGAAAGAATGTTATTAGTGCTGAAAACAAAGAATTGGAAATGATACTGCACTGTAAAAAAAACTTGATATTGCATACCCAGTAGATAGGGGAAAGATCTATTAGCGTTCAAATGAAATTTCAATTGGCATACAGATCGGCACAGAAAGATGCCCACAATAGAATTGGGTAATGCTCAAAATGTTTTTAGCACAATTACAGGTTCACTCAAGGTAGCTGACGAGATTGGGTTCTAAAAAAAAACTTTAGAAAAGCCTCCCAACAGCGAGGAACTCAAAAAGCGGGAATCATAAGGCTTAACTAATTCCCAGATACAGCTTGGCTCACAAAAACACTTTGAAACTGGCCACTCAAATCCTTGGCAAAAAATCAAAATTATTGCCGAGACATGATCATTTTTGGAAGACCAAATTCCAGTGAAAAAAAAAAACTCCTGAAAAGAAACCAATCATTAATTGCAGGAAAATTCATTCAAGCTGAGTTGCAGGGAAAACTGACTGTGAAAATTGCAAAAGTACTGCATTGCATGATGAAAGCACTGCAAACTGACCAAGTGCGACAAATTTCAGAAATAAAAGATGCAAACTGTTGAAATCGAATAAGAATATCTTTTTTCCTGACGGGTGATGTGAAAAACAAAAACCATCCAGAGCAGTGAGCAGGAATTTGTGCTCAAAGAAAATTCTCTGCACAAAATTCCAAAAACAAATTTCTTGTTATTGCATGTGGGAATATGGCAGCGAACTCCTCAAAAAACACTGCTGGCACAAGTAAAAAAAAAATAAATTTAAAAGTAAAGGTTCTTACCCCTGATGTCCAGGGAATAGGTTTCAAATTGGGAGCTGTGATGGTGGTGGTGGTGGCCTGAAATCGGCCAAACTGCCAGTTGGCAGAGCCAAGGTCATGGCAACAAGTTTGGGTTGCTGAAGTAATTTATACCTGCATCTGTTTAAAAAAAAAGAAAATGATTAGCCTGCCAAAAAGTAAAAACAAAGGAAACGGGAAATTAAATCAAACGACGGGAAATTAATCCAAAGAAAAAGACGGAAAAATAAAATGAAACGAAATAAATACTCGAGAGTTCGCCAAACCCGAAAAGCCAGATCGGAACCGACGTGAAACCAACTCGCAAAGCAATAAAAAATCACTGAAAAGGGTGACTCATCATGTGACCGAAACATCACATATGCCACGCACACCCAAAAATAAAGAGCAACAGAAAGCAACACAAGAACTAACGCGAAAAAAAATAATTCAAACAAAAATTGAAGCGAAAATAAAGAAAGCAATTTTCACCCTCTCAATAATGCAAAATAACAAGGGCACATTAAGTAATACACACACACACACCTTACAAAGGGTGACTCAGTTTGCCGGGCACGAACCATCTCACGCATGCCGCTCATGCTTAAAGATCAATGGCAACCAAAGCAAACTGAAAACGAATGCAAAATAAATAAATAGACGTGAATAAACATACAACCAAGCAAATTACAACTAAATCCCTCTCTCAGCAACGCAGACTCAGGAAGGTGAGGGCACATTAAACAAAACACCCTTTACTCAGGACGCACCAGCACAAATGCTCACCAAAACAATGCCTAGCCTGAACCTCAACAACGTCAAGCCCAAGGGACAAAATCCATGACAACGCACGCAATCCCCGCAACAAAAACAAAAATAATGTTCAAACAAAGAAACCAAAGCTCAAAATCAAAAAACAAGGGGGGATTTGAAAAAGAATAAAAATCCAAGTAAACCAAACTGGAAGATACAGCAAAGTAAACCAAACGGGAAAATACAGCAATGAGTGTTTTTCTCTGGGAAAAAGCGCAAAACACGGCACCGATTGTTATGTTTTCCCGCAAAACCGGTCCAAACACGCCGTATCAACGCAAAAGTCACACACACCATGCGGTTATAAGTTAAAAACTCGCTCAGTTCCATGCAGCGAAAACAGCGCTAGAAAGCCAAGCCAAACACGGAAGGCAAGTGAACCCGCACGAAAATCAAGCCAAAGTTCAGGGGTCAAATAAGCAGCAGCAGCACTGACGAAAACGAAATGAGCTGAAGGCCAAAGCCATTCCGAACAGCAAAACACGTTTTGCCAAAATTCGCCTGCAAATTCGAAGTTCACTCGCAATCAGCAAAATCTGCCAATGCGGACCAATGAAAAGCCGTCAAAGCCTTATCAACTCGGTATTTGAGCGCGTATTTTAATTGCAATCGCAAAAAAGCTCAAAATCATATCACTTTTCCAGTGATAAAAATCACTGGCGTTTGTCTAAAAATAGACCGCAGGCTAAAATAGCCATGGCCCGATTTCATGACCATATATGGCAACAAAATCCAATCACGTGTTGACCAAGCCGAATGACCAAAACTGCGCATGCAAAACAAAAGATTGTCATGCCACATTGACACATGCAAAACGGTCGCCACACGAAAACTGCTATTCCAGACAACACAGCCCAAGGCCGCTGCAGAACCACGCCTGCACCAAAAGTTTGTCATGCAAACTGCCTGAAACTGCGAGTTGATACTAACACGCCACTTGAAATCGCTTCCACGCAACGCGAGAAACAAAGCACAGGTAACCTGCACAGACGGACGAACAGGAACGCTCGTCAGCAGGGCTGCAGCGAATTTTTTCCACTGCGCAAAAAAAGTTCGTCGGACGTTGGGCTGCAATCAGCTGATTGATGCGCCAATACAGCGATAGAAATCGCCTGGTCAAAGACGCGCAATTGCACCGACAGAAGACAAGTCGCAGGATTTTTCAACATAAAACGGAAATGCAAATTGGAACTGCAATAATCCCCACCCTCAACTGCTGACTTCGCTCAGGAAACGGCAAAATATATTTTCCATTTTGACACTTGAGGATAGGCCTGGCATTAAATTCTTTGAAATAACGACTGCACTGCTACCAAGATGGAAGCAGTACAGGATGGTTATAAGAAACGGAAAAACCCGCTCAAAATTTTCCACTAGGTCACCTAGCATCGAAATTTTTCTCCACGTTTTATGCCTCACCAATTTTTTGCTGACCGGACGTCCCTCCCATGGCCGGCCTATCCCTCCAGATGTTGTATCTTCCTGCTTTGCTCAATACAACTCACCTCGCATGCCCAAACAAAAATATAATCGCCCCAAAGGCTTATTTTGAAATATTTCCAGAAGTACTGGGGTCAGAGTATCGATTCAGGCGGGGACCGACTTGTGTCCGAACGCACAGGGGAGCTGACCGCTGTCCGGTGAGTGGAAGGCCCGCAGATCGAGAAATACGGCCGGCGTAGAGCGGTGGTTGAGATAGAGTTACAAGGCCTGTGAAAGGTACATTGCGGCTTCTTTGAACTCCTGCCACATATGTAAGGTTCTGGTGACGTGGAAAAGACAGACGTGTAGATACTATAAAATAACACTGTGCAAAACTATGGAGTGAAAGAACAGTATGTAACATTAATCAACCACAGGATCTGCCACCGCGGGCAACCATTTGCAGTGTGCTGCCTTCTCGACTCCTCTAGCTGCTGCTGTTCTGCTCATTCCCTTTCCATTCGATGGGCCTCCCTGACATAATTTTGGAAGGCTTCTTCTTCTGCCCATTCCCTTTCCATTCGATGGGCCTCCCTGACGTAATTTTGGAAGGCTTCTTCTTCTGCCCAATCCCTTTCCATTCGATGGGCCTCCCTGACGTAATTTTGGAAGGCTTCTTCTTCTGCCCAATCCCTTTCCATTCGATGGGCCTCCCTGACGTAATTTTTGAAGGCTTCTTCTTCTGCCCAATCCCTTTCCATTCGATGGGCCTCCCTGACGTAATTTTGGAAGGCTTCTTCTTCTGCCCAATCCCTTTCCATTCGATGGGCCTCCCTGACGTAATTTTGGAAGGCTTCTTCTTCTGCCCAATCCCTTTCCATTCGATGGGCCTCCCTGATGTAATTTTGGAAGGCTTCTTCTTCTGCCCATTCCCTTTCCATTCGATGGACCTCCCTGACGTAATTTTGGAAGGCTTCTTCGGTCTCCTCCAGTCGTCGCTGTTCCTGTAACAAAAGAAAAAGAACGATGCATGTTACGTAGTAAACGTTAAGAACAGGCTGTAGATAAATGAAAGTATGGTCTAGGAGATAATTGTGAGGCGTACATTGACGGTACCAGGCGCCATGGAAGTTGGAATTGGTGACTTATTACGAGGGCGGACGCGGACAGATGTCTGACATGGAAAACGAGACGGTTTTTTACTGCTAAGTGTCTAGACCTGATACCTAGTCGCGACAGTTTTTTGCCTCGTGTTTAGACGCTTTGGATAGGCTCGTTGAGCCCGCATTGAAAACCCAGATGAGACAGTCGCAGTTCGTCGTTCCCATGCTTCAGAGCGTCGCTCTCAGTGCAAGAAGTGTCAGTCAGGCGCAATTGGGAGGTGTGGGGGTCCGGCGGCGGCAAAGCCCCTGCCCTGAATAGCGAATACTCGTCGCTGATTGGTTGATAAAAATTGCGGGTGAACGGGTGTTATCTGCCCCATTAAAGGTGGGATCCTAGTTGTGTATTTTGACTGCAGAACTGGAAATTGGGGGTAAAACCCTCGCATTAAACTGATACAGTTTTAGAAAACCATTGTGGCATGAAGTTTGTGTTTGACGGATCTCATCACTAAATGAGAGGTTTTCATACAAATGAACCAATATGACCTTGGCAGAAGTAAGACACAGGGTGTAGTGGTGTTTTGCCAACCATCAGTCTGGACACCCTCGGTCATCATCTTGGTAATGCACGGCAACATTTTCATTCTTAAGACTTCATACGATAGGAATGTATCAGGTATGGAATTCTTTAAAAAGCTCAACACCAGCAGGATGAATTCCTGAGCAAAAGTGTACGTTCGAAGTGGCCTGTGATTGTTTCTGGATCGGGGAGGCTCTGAGGTTGGTTCCACCACTGGAACTGGGGTGGTCAGTGCGATGGCCTCTGACAGCTCCTCTGTAATGACTTCTTGGGCAACTGGGACATCTAAGAATTCCCGAAATTCTTCGAGATCTAGGTTCATTTCGAGGAAACCAGACATGATCAACCCCTGAAAAATCAAAAAAATTTTTTTTTGGAAATGCACCGATTGCAAGAGAATAGTTAAGTTACTGAAGCAATCACTTGAGGCGGTCATACTAGGGTTTGAGGGAAAAAGTATTGCCCACGCAATTAAAACTAGATTTCGGGAAGCCACGTTATGCTGTATTACATAAAACAAACGGGTCCTGGTGATTTTATACAAATTTTTACAATTTATACAGTCTGCTGGTCAACATTTGATGCCACCTTTGAAATGCACAGTTTGACTTTCAGAACGTTTTTTTTTACTATGTTGGGGGCCACAGGCAGTAAAAGCCATTGGACGTGGTAAACCCCGGTCAGACATGCATCATTTTTTTGCCTCCGCAATTACCACGACAACAATCAAGTCGTCGTGTTCTTTCAGAACGTGCTCTGCATGAAGACCTTCGACAAGGCTGCGGGGAACCACTCGGTCTTGGGGCCCGCAAAAGGTGACCACATCACTTTGGCATAGGTGTCGAGGCAAGCAACTCCAGGCAAGTTTACTTTCCTTTCCAAGGAAAGCTATAGCTCCACGAAAGTTTCGTGACTGGGAAATGTCACCATAAATGTATACTTTTATCTCGACCATGTCTATTGCAAAACGGAGGAGCCATAGGAATCTTTCTCCAAAACAGCTTTGGCGGATGATGTTGCAAAATGTCCCTTCCTGGACGGGTATGTTCAGTTTCAAGCATGGTTTGAGTGATGCGAGAATAGATTCGTGGCTGGTTAGGTGATGATCAATGAGTCCAATCAGCAATGTCAGGCCACAGTTGGATGCAGACCATGTGCAAACGACTTTCTCCATCGGACATTTCAAATAATGCTTGACAAAGTCGACAAGAAAGGGTCGGTGGTCGGTGGGTGCAGCCATTACTGTGCAAGTGACAGTCCATGCAGGTGGTCTGCAGTGCTTCTTCAACATCTTGCATTCCGGAGTTTGACAACTGTCCTTGACACTCTTGACAGACCTTGTGCCATTTCTGGCAGTCCATGCAGAGTAAATGTCCGCTTGGACATTTACTTGGTTTAATAAGTATAACCGCACATTGAATGATCCACCTGTAAATGGTCATATCTTCCTCAGAGTTCATCTGCAAGAAAAAGGGGAAACCACAATGTTGTGTGGATCCTGGACAAATAACCCATTTAATAGATAGCTTGCAGGATCTGATGTGTATGTTGAAAATGCATACCTGTGTAAAAATATTTTTTTAAGGCTAAATGAACTTCTTTCTTTCATAAAACTTCCTTAATCAATATACGATACATATCTCGTATGTGCACTGGCATGGATTTCTTTAATAATTTTCCCCTTGCATCGAGAAGGACAACCCGGTAGGTCAAAGGCGACAATTTGGCGGTCACCTGGTACGGGCCTCGCCAATTGCTTAAGAGTTTTTGTGTCAAACCCACAACACGGATTGGGAAAAACACCAAACATTTTTGGCCAATTTCGAACTCTTCACTTGAACGACCTTTGTTATACCTGGCGGCATAAATGGATTGGGATTTCTCCACTGTATTCTGAACTAGGTCCCTCATCCGCTGAACATCAGCCAGGACCTCGTCACGGCTTCTGTGATCAGTCTCTGGGAATTGAAGGTCAATTGGGCGAGTAGGATTGAATCCAAACAATATGATAAAAGGACATCTCCTCTCGTAGAATTGGGAGCTGCATTTATTGCAAAACGAAGAAAAGGTAGGTAGTCAACCCAGTCTCTATGGGTATCATTGACATAAAGACTTAACATTTGGTTAACGACACGAATCATTCGTTCGGCTCTGCCATTGCTTTGTGGCCTATAACCTGACATAAAAGCATGATTAGTACCTAATCGTTGAAGTACGTCATTTAGAAGGGGTTTGCTTCTAAAGATCGACGCTCTTTCTACAGAATTGGCACAACTTGCTGCCATTTGGACTTACCAGAAGATCTAAATTAACTAACTGCCAAAATAAGATGAAACTGACAGGAGTGATGAAGGACTGAGGATGACCAGTGAAACAAACTGACTGACAGATGAGAACTGATGAACGGTGAGTGATGACTTCAAGCAAGCACTTGAAGTCCAGTTCTGGCAACCATCATCACATTGAACCCATTCGTCGGCATGGTCATCACACCAGGTCAGGTCTTACTGCACTCGTGACATCTGTTCTCACTGTTGGCTTCATCATCTGGTTCAATTGCAGCACCAGGTGCAATTCGTTTTCCCCTTGTTCGACGAGGGATGGTTTCTTGATTTGGTATCAGAATGTCCGCCAAGGATTTTCCAAGGAGATTGGTTATGGCATCTCTACTTCTTTCATCTCCACCGGCAATCATCTTCTTCGGCTCTTGTGGGTTGAATGGTGACAGACCAGACTCGGAAGTCGGAACCCCTTCTTCAGGTGCTTTTGGCCACTCAGTTGAAGTGTTGACTCCCATAGTCCTGTCAGTCTCAGTGGGAAATGTTCTTTGGGAATGGTGCCTTTTTGCCTTGTGACGGTCCTCCATTTGGTTGAATTGACCGCCAGTGTTGCTTAAATGGTCGAAAGAAAGAAACGTCTAATGGCTGTATGCAATGGGTAGAGTTTGGGGGCAGAGGAGTGAAATAGATATTGTTCTCCTTTGCGAGACGAATGACACTTGGAGAAAAATGAGAACTTAGATTATCTCCAATCAAAATTTTCTGGCCTTGAATGCCAGAAACTTCGGCTAGAAAGACCTCTGTGAACCAACGTTCGAAAGTTCATGTCAAACCATCCACTTGGAGAGGCATCGCACTTGGCACCTTGTGGTCCATCAACTGTCCATCCTTCCTAAACATTCCGACTCTTGCAGACAACAAATGGACTGAGAACTTGACCAGCAGCTGAACCGCACACCATCAATGACACTGCGGACTTTGAATGTTGCATTTTCCTTTCCACTCGGCGTCGTCCCCTTAGAACAACTACCTTCGCTGCACCTGGGTCGTCAGTTAGGCTGGTTTCATCGAAAATAAAGACACACTCTGGCGGGGCATCCTCAAGGACATGTTTTATGTTGTCAAAAAACTCATCCAAGTCATGTTCGGTAAGATCAGCACGAGCTGGTTTGATATTGGTAGCCAACCTTGCAGTCAGTCCATTGAGAGCAATGAATCCATCGATCAAGTCCATGCCGGGTAGATTGTCTGGCATTCTTGGGTCTGACTTTCCACACCTGCTGAGATATCCTTGGAATATCCGGACATCATGCTTGGTGAAAGGAAAGTGGAAATCTGCAATGGCATTTAGGGTTTCCGCCAAAATGTGTTCCTCGTCCGAAGTCAGGACTGTTGGTCTTCCAACCTACCCTTCAAATTTTTTGTTGTGCTTATTCCATAGAGTTCCGTAAGGAATTTTGAACTCTGCTGCTGCCCTGCTGATCGACCAGCCTGATCGTATTGCATTTAGTGTCCTGATGATCCGATTATCAGGATAAAGTTTACATGGGGAGAAGCTCCAGCCCTAGCCATTTCAGCATACCGATGCTTTACAAATGTTTTTAAGTCAGC
>JASGXE010003555.1:0-11675 GCA_030068105.1 Sinentomon sp. SZTP_YWyxl
CGATTTTAGCAAAAATTCTCCAAGTCGTCGAAGTTGAACCAATGGTAAGCGTCCCTTCAAATCATCGACAATATTGATGTGATGCAAATCTGATATTTCTCTCACACCAATGTCTCTCGACGTCAAAACCTCGAAGATATGCTGTACGTCATGGTCTGAAAACCCCGGCAAAGCCTTCTTTATAAAGCCGACAACTGGATGTTCTAGAATTGGAACAAAATCACAGTAAAATGGAAAACCAAATGGTGATTTTGCGAAAAAACATTGCAAAATTTGAAACGAATCACACCTGCAACTTCATTTCACGATGCGGCCAATATCGAATGATGGAATGAATCAATTTTGTATGCACGGCAATGTGCGCCGAAAAACATCATGACACTCGTATAAGCCAGTTTGGACAACTGCCATGATCAAAATCCTTGGCCCTCTGCCAGGTGTCAACTTGTGTGTGTACCCTGTGGGTTGATGTGGGATGATAAGATTGACAGTTTTCTGCGAGAACAACTGCATTGTATATTTAACCTTCTGTCTTTCGTTAACGACAACAGTCAGATGTTTCATGGTCAACTTTGAATTCAGCTGGAGTTCTCCGGAATCCCCTTGGATAGCAGAAAACACTGGATCGGCATTCAACACTCGACCAACCGGAAGGGTGAACCCACTGTCGATAAAGTGATTTCTTAGAAGTTTTGTCAAATGTGGCATGTTGGCAAAGACAAACACCCTGCGTTCTGGAATCACTGGATTTTGAAAGCTTTGCATTTCCAGTGTCACGCCAAGGTCATTCCAAAACTTAATGTTGCCAGTTCTCATGTCAGAGTTGATGGCCACAACTGGAAATCCCTGATGTTCCAGACGACAGATCATATCATCATGAAGTAGTTCGGCCGTAATGGGTCCCTTTTCCCTTTGAAATTTCAAGGCCTTTGAGGAAACTGCCCAGAGAGGAACGGCGCTAGAGATATCTTTTTCGCACCATTTGACATGTTTCTTCGTAAGCAGCCTTAAAACCTGCCCTGGAGTGAAGATGCCATTCAGCAAAGCAGTAACCCTCGCCTTGTCATTTGATGCTCGTTTGAGGACATGACTCTTGGAGACTTTTCTCAGACGAATTATTTCCAATTGCAACGCTTTTATTTTTCCCCAGCAAGTCTTCCTGTCAGCCAACAATTTCTTTATTCTCATTTGGTTGGAAGTCAGTTTTGTCTGAAATTGGGCCCTTTCCTTTTCGAGCTGGTTCGCCAGCACCTGAGAGGTGGCTGAGGAAGGTGCTTCAGTCTGGCAAGTGGCATCTACGGTCGTGGCCAAGAGTGATCTTGCTCCCGCTGAATATTCAGGCTCTGGAGTCAAGGCATCTATCTCTTCATTTAGAAAGTCAGCCACAATTTTCTTATTGGCCTTCTTCTCATATCTCGTGAGTTCTCTCGCAGGAAACGTTTGTGTCTTTCAGCTGTGGAGTGTTCACACTTGGTACGGAATCTGACTTCAGTTTTTTCCTCAAGGGGAGGCCCAGCAGCTCATGTTGAAGATCGCGCTCGTAATCACTGGGATTAAAGTGCTCTGAACATACGCTTGCATTTTTGACGTTTACGGGATCATCACGCCGCACATCTTACCAACCAGTGACTGCGAGTGTCTACGTTTGTCGGAAATGCGTGGTAGTGAATAGAACTACAAGATTCGCCAATCTTTGTCTTTTGGTTGTAATTGGTAACACCAGCGATGGCACAGTTTGGAATAACGATGCTTTGGAACTTCCAAACACAACTGAAACAAAACAAATATCCAGGAATCGATGCAAAAACCGTGATCCACTCTCAAAGAGCACAAGGACAACCGTTGAGCCAAGACAACAAGATCAGTTATTTATCATGGCCTCAACCGATCTGTTGACACTTCCTCCAGCGTGACTTGACTTTCCTTTTGAAGAGCAGGTAGAAAATAATCCCGTTTTTCCTTTTTCCCTTTTCCCAGCATAAAGATTGACTCAACCCTCTTCCTTTGACTCAACCCTCTTCCTTATCCCTGGAAATAATGACCTCTCTTTCTATTTGTGCACGAGTCTGATGAAGGCAGAGGACATCGACCCGGCCTCAAACTCCGGCCACACTCTTCAAGTTCAAAGGATACCACCTACCCAACGAAGCTACAGCAATGCTGCAAGCTCGGATATGTATGATCTTTGATTTTATGATTGTATGCAAGCAATGTGCAGGGCAGAACCTTTTTATAACAGCCAAATTGTTGGCGCCGCCATTCAAGGAGAAGGAGACTGACTTCTCTTGACATGGAGGACAGGACATAATAGGAGGTCTTCAGCTTTGGTTGATCCCAATGATATCATATCCACCATCTGCAGTCCGTCCTCCCCGTTCCCCAACTTTTGTCTTCTTTTGAGATTGAGATTGCTTTTCCTGTTCAAGAAGGCAAAAAATGGATCGATTTAACCCAATGAAGTAGAGGACAAAGTGGAATGCTATCTTATCTCTGCTGTGCATTGGGAGATGCTTGTCAAGTCGCGCGATCGCTGGGCGCCATCTTGCCGTCAACAGCTGGTGCAAAAGCATTAAGCGCAATGAGGGAATAGGTAACATTTGCAAGCATATTTCAGGCGTTTTGGATTGGAAACTTGGATATTGTTTATATCCGATAGGAAGTGTGTGAAATGGAGATTAAACCTGCGCAAACGGCATTCTTTTAACTCATTAGTTCCAAAAGATATCGCAACATACAAAAATCTTGCATTTCAGAATTTCGGAAAAGAAAGAAGGGGTTGTGCGCGTTTTTCGCATGTTGCTCAAAATTTTGAGGAGATAGCTCGGGATCATCAGCGAATGAAATGTTACGGATGCCATAAGCTATCCGTTGGCCCAAAAAGCACTGAAATCGGTGTTCATTCGGGGAAACGGCAGCCTTTCAAAAGTAGTCAAAATTCCGTCGATTTTGGAAGCGGAGCAAGATACACTGTTTTATTGAAACACAAAACTACTAAACTTTGCGCCGTGTCAGGTGACAAGGATGAGAAGTGCAGACGGGTTGAGGCAGAAGTGGACTGGGGCATAAGTGGACTGAGGCAGAAGTGGACTGGCATAAGCAGACTGAGGCAGAAGTGGTCTGAGGACTGAGGCAGAAGTGGACCGAGGCATAAGTGGACTTGGGCAGAAGTGGACTCGGTCAGAAGTGGACTCGGTCAGAAGTGGTCTGGGGCAGAAGGGACTGGGGCAGAAATGGACTGAGGCAGAAATTGTCTGAGGCAGAGGGCAGCGGTGGACTGAGGCAGAAGTGCACTGGCATAAGCAGACTGAGGCAAAAGTGGTCTGAGGACTGAGGCAGAAGTGGACCGAGGCAGAAGTGGACTGGGGCAAAGGGACTCGGTCAGAAGTGGACTCGGTCAGAAGTGGACTGGGGCAGAAATGGACTGAGGCAGAAGTGGCCTGAGGCAGAGGGCAGAGGTGGACTGAGGCAGAGGTGAATTGAGGCACAAATGGACTGGGCAGAAGTCGACTGGGGTAATGTTTTGTAATCAAATGGTGGCATAGAATAAGGTGGATTAGGCACCTATATACCTCAGACTTCAGTGGAAAGTTGATGGAAACGGAAGGTTTTATCGACTTCCACAAAAAAACGAATGTGAATCGCAACAAAATACGCGGTGTTAAAATCCCACGCAACTGTGCACTCGGCCATTGGAATTCGAGACAAATAAACGGTGTTCACCATCGCAACTGTTTGCATTCTACCGTCTCCCCCATATTTTCAAGAAGCGATGGCGCAGGGGCTCAAAGTTCCTCCTCGGAGAAAATTATACTGGAACTGAACTCCCCACATGGTCATTAGAGCGACGAAACTTGCAAAGAGACGCAAAACGACAAAAATTCAGCAACCTGCCGGCCAAAAGGTGACATGCCCTTCATCAGGCAAGATGGCAATTGCTGGACATGGGCTTTTTTGGTGGAACCTCCAGATGTATCTGCATGCACCCTATTTCATGGGGTTTACGCAATTATTCTTATCTGGACGAACAACCAAACACAGCACACACAGACACTATCTTTGATTACAGACGACACCGTTCAAAATTCGACGCCGATTTCGGGTCAATAACTCCAAATGCTATAATCAAATCGCAGGTGAATCAAAAAGAGGAGAGACAGCCTCCATTCTGATGCAGCCATGGAGCTCGCTCTACCCTAATCGGTTTAACGTTTATGTGCCTCAGAACGCAAGGTCAATGATCTCGCCCTTGGCAATGCAACCTCGCGGCGTTACTCCAATTAGAATTTTGACTACTTTTGAAAGGCTCCTGTTTCCCTGAATGAACACCGATTTCAGTGTTTTTTGGGTCCACGGATAGCTTATGGCTTCCGTAACATTTCATTCGCTGATGACCCCGAGCTATCTCCTCGAAACTTTGAGCAACATGCGAAAAACACGCACAACCCCTTCTTTCTTTTCCAAAATTCTGAAATGGAAGGGTTTTTAATGTTGCGATATCTCGTCACCCCGGGATCTAACTATCATAAATGCAAAACTTCATCTTCAGGAGAGCTGTTTTTAAGTTTGCACTTTGTTTCAAGTTCCAAACGTGCTTGCCGTGAAAATGTGAAACGTTTGAGCTTTTTCCAATTTGTTTTGGCTGGGCTTCTTCTTTTGATTTTGCCAAGCAGCTATGATCCAGGATTTGTTATTCTGAAGAAAACTGTTGACCTTTGTGACCTTTGTCTCCAACACATGAAAGATGAAATTTCGTTCGTGATTACCTCCCTCCGCCTGAGTATTCTTTATTTTTTGGTTTGTTTTCGTTCAGCCAACAACAACACACATTTCGACAGATCAACTCGGAGCGCAGTCGAAACAGCCTTTGTGGTGAACTTGCCGCCCCTCACCTTCCAACAATGCTTGGTCAGTCACGGCGTCGAATTGAGCCGAATTTTTAAAAATCGGAGCAGTTGTGTTGACCTTGGCGACAGAATAAATGGACAAACACGCCGGATTTTGTCTTGGTCTGAAACAATTCTTTCTTTCGTCTTTGTCCTCTCCTGCCCCTCCCGCCTGTTGCGTTCCGGGGTTTTTGAAGGGAAAAGGAAAAAGGGATAGAGAAAATTGAATGGTCGTGTGTGTGTGTCAAAGCCTTTGAGTTGGTCTTGCCGCCCCTCACCCCCTCACTCCGCAGCAATGCTGTGTGTCTGATCGCTTCTGGCCGAATTCAAAACTGATCATTGCTCAAAGAATCAAAACAAACCAAAAGGAGTTTGTGGCACCTCGCACGGAAAGCTGGGTCCATACGACGCGAAATTCACGCGCGAGTCCATTCGTGCGCTCAAAACAAAAGTGTCTTTTCCAGCATGAAGCGACGAAAGAGAATGCCATTGCCACGCCACTTCTGAAAACCCAATCCTCCACGCCGAATTCCTCTCCATTCACAGGATGAGTTTCGCCCGGCCATGCTCCCGCGAATTCGGTGAACTGACACTTCAGATGCATCCCACGAAGCGGCCAATCGTCTGCTCAAACTGGCATTGAAAGAATTGGCGGGGAACTTCGGAGGAATCAGAAACATCGGTTGCATCCGAAAGAAGCAAAGAATGCATCCGAAGCATTGGGTGGGGCAGGCACATTTCGGGGGTAGCGACAATTCGGGGGTCGCTACCCCCGAAATGTAAAAATGTATCAAGATCTGACAACCCCCCGGGGGCTTATTTAAGAAATGAGTACGCGTTTGGGCCCTTTTCCATCTAACGCCGTGTTAAAGTCCCGACACTCCAAAAACGGGAAAAACAGCAGAAACAATGGAAAAAGGTTAGGTTAGGTCAGGTAGGTGTGGTTAGGGGAGGTTAGGTTTGTTAGACAGGTTAGGTTTGGTTAGAGTAGCTTTATTTTTCACTCGCGCAAAATCGGGATGGGCCCAAACGCGTACTCATTTCTTAAATTCGCCCCCGGAGGTTGTTTTATCAGATATTCATGCGTTTTTACCTCAAAGCAAAGAAGACCGTTTTAAGCAGATTTGCCCTCCCCCAATTTGTATTTGTCGTGTATGGAGTCCTTTCATTCTCAAACTCAATGAAAAATAATGAATCATCGAAAAGAAATGCTTTGCTCCGATTGTGCTGTCTCCAACTTTCACCGTTCTCGCAGGTCACCCCTCACCCTGTCCTCTCCCGGCCGCGGACAGTGGCGAGAAAATTAATTGCACCATTGTCACATTGTCCGGATTTTCGCGGGAAGGATCTGGAGCACATCGAATCGACATTTGTGTTGCTGTCATTGATTTGACGAAAAATCCAGCCAGAGCAGGTTCCCAACCTTTTCAGTCCAACCGCAACAGCGGCATCAACCCATCCTGATTCCTGTCCATTTGGGGTATCAGGATTCGGCAATTTCGTGGACGTGTGCTGTTCCTTATTCGCAATTAAAGCTAACCAAACCTCACCTAACCTATCCGCACATTGCCAAAGAAGATTGGGTCAGGGATTTGAGCTCGGTTAGCAAAGGGCTGCTTTTCCTTCTTCGGCTTTCTTCAAAAAGGTTTGTTGCCTGCACGTGAAAAAAACGGACAACCGCGCACGACTGAAAAGACCGACGCACAACCAGAAAAGATCAATGCACATCACGTAGTCAAAAAAGACCTACACCACACAAATTTACGGACGCCTACAACACCAAACCAAACAAACCTGTTTGGTAAGGTTGGAGGGGTAGGTCAATTAGGTTACGCTGTCCGGGAGGCTTATTTTAGAAATGAGTACCAACGCGTTTGGGCTCTTTTCCATCAAACTCCGTGTTAGAGTCACGACCCTCCAAAAACGGGGAAAACGCCAGGTTAGGTTTGGTTAGGGTAGGTTAGGTGAGTTAGACAGGTTAGGTTTGGCTGGATTAACTTAATTTTTCACTTTTTCGATATGATGGGGATATGCCCAAATGCGTATTCACGCGTCCGGGGCCAGTTTACAAACCCTGCCGCGACTTTCGATGGCAAGCCGAGGTCCCCAAGGCCCATTGATTTTTCCGAGAGGGGACAGGGTTAGGTCAGGTTCAGACAGCTTTAGGTAAGAAAAAAACAATTTTTTTCTTGCGAATGAGGGGCCCCAAGCGAGCATTTTTGCTCAAAACGCTTTCTGCTATCTAAAGTCGCGGCAGGGTTTGTGAAAACGCGTCCGGGGATCTTTGCTCTTCTTGGGTGAGCGTGGATCTTTGTGACTGTTTCCGAGTCTTTTTGGCGGTGTGCAGGTGTGCGCAGGTCTTTTTTCGCTGTGCGTGGGCGGGTGTCCGATCAATGTTTAAAGCAAACCCTTGAAAATCATGCAGCCAGGTGATGCATGGTTGCGAATCGACGACGTGGAGGTGATGATGCGGACTTTGCTTTCTTTCTGATTTGAACCAACGCGCACACCTTCGTGTTCTCGCTTGAAACTGGAATTCGTTGGAACGTTGAGCGCATTGTGTTTTTGCTGTGCATATTCTTAGTGCATTGTTTCAATCAAACAACTGAACACCGAACTCCACGAAAGCAGGTGACAAAAGCGCAGCTTCCAGCCAGCGGCTGGAGGTCCCAACTGGACACGCAGCGCCAAAACACGGTTGCGGCCGAAGGCCGCAGTGGGTCGAAGCCCCACTAGTCATTTATGATTGTTTGACTCTCGCATTCCGGGTCCACTTCATTTTGTTTTGCGGAAGAAAACTATCATTAACCCTTTCGTTCACGATTTTTTTTTTCTCAAATAAAAATCTCCCATCTTGGTTTTTAAGTTAAAAATGAAGCCCTAAAACAGATTTTCGGGTCCAAATAAAAAAATTTGACCCCGGGGTCAAAATATTTGACACCCTCAATTGAGGACAAAATTATCCTAAGGGTAACAAATTTTATTCTAGAGTGGGATTTTTTGCTGAATTTGACAACAAAAAGGGTCTTCAAAATGCCCTATGGCACCAGCTTGTAAACCGGAGAGATGCACTCTTTCGAGCTGTTCAATAGAGATTCATATGATACAAAAGCAGTGTGTTTAGAAAAAATCCATCGAAACGTTTTATTATTACAGACAACACTGGCTGAAATTGCGCAAAAAGCCTCAAGGACACTTGTTGAAAATCAATGAAAAAGATAAAAAAAAATAATGCTCCATGGAGGTGGGATGCATCATTATTTCCTGTGAAAAGATCTGAAGCAGTTGTTTTGCTTGTTCAGGCAGAGGAAGGTGCCACACTTTTCACATGAAATTCTGCTCTTGCCACTGCAGTTGGGAAATTTGCATCTATTTGCTTCCTTCAGATCATGATGCAGGGGTAGATGGTCAATATGATCATACTGGACGTCTGACACCGGCCTCGTTGCGTATCTCAATGGGGGTCGATCGCCAGCAGAAACAGAATTTGCATCACCTGACTCGTCTGTTTCGAGGGAGCGAGGTCGGCCACGTTTCCGTGAGGAAACTTGTAGGGCAGAGAAGTCGGCCTGGATCAAAGCCTTGGCCAATGCAAAGCGGAAGTGGAGTAAGTCATGTCGTTTCTTGGCCGGGATTCCCAGAAAGTTGCAGTCGTGAATGTACTCGATCCAACTGTTGACAACGGCAAGATCAATGAAGTGGAAAATGACTCTGAGTGTCCATTTCCTAGATCTGAGGAAAATCCGATACAGTGCTATCAGAAAATCGAGCTTGTCAACTCCTCCCATGCTTGCATTGTATAGCTTTATGACCGATGGCCTGTGGACAACTTCGTGCTCCTTCTTCGTTTTGTTGTATCGACGGACAGTGTCCATGGTGCCGATTCCGTCCAGTGATGATGCTAATTGTACCAATCCACCGTCAAGCCAACGAACAACGACAATACTTCCGTCGGATGATACTGCTTCATCTGCTGATCCTCTACCCTTCGCTTTCAATAGCTTTTCAGATGTTAGAACATTTCCGACTCCCGGAATTCTGTTCAGACGGACAGTTCCCGCTGAATATATCCCTCTGGAGAGCAAAAAGCGAATCAAAGGAACCGATGTGAAATAATTATCAAAGAACAGTTTGTAATTTTGACCTTCTGGAATACGGTCCGAGAGTTGCGCCACAGTCCCGGATGACACTCCCAGTTCTTTGACAATATCGGCACTGATTTTCGTAGTAGAACCCTGGTATTCAATGAAATCATAGGCCATACCACTTTCTCCACAGAGAACAAAATTTTTTATTCCCCATGGAGAAGGCTTGTTCCTCACAAAAACCTTGAAGCTGGCTTTTCCTTTAAAGGGTATCATTTGTTCATCAACGCTGCAGTTTTCATCAAGGATCAACTCGTGACATCTGCTTTTGACGGAGTCAATAATTGGCCGGACTTTCCATAACCTATCAGTGTCGTCATGATCAGCTTCGTTGTCAACCACATGGAGATTGTTGCGAAGCTTGAAAAATCTGTTCACACCCATTGCATTGGCAATGAGGTCGATTCTTGATTCCGAAGTCCAATACATCCTTGCTCTTGGAAACGAGAGGCTCCCCATATGAATGTGGATTCCAATCAATGTCTGAAATAGAAAAAAAAATCCCTGAAAAATAAAGGCTTTGGCAATGTCCTCATTCATGACAGTGTCCTTGAGGCTTTTCTGCGTGCAACCATCTGAAAGAAAACATGTAAAGTTATGCAAGGAAGGTACAGGCAGAGAAAAACAAGACTGTCGGGTGCATGCAATCGAATGGAGTAACAATGCGGTTTTACAAAAACTCCACTCCGCAGAAATTTAAGTTTTCCATTTCTAACCTTTGTTGTAATGGGGCACATTTATTTCTTCTCGGATAACGGGAGCCACAGTCAAATGGTGAAAGCAGTGTACCCGACAGTCTTTTCTTCATTGACTGTACCTAAGTTCTTACCTGAATTTCCCTTGGTGTAGCTGTCAATTCAGATCCGGTCTGCTGCATGGCGTAAATGTTGCTCTTCTCTGCCATGGTCTGAAATATCGACGTTGGAACATATCGAAGGAAGTAAGTCGACACATCTGGAATTCCACTCAGGACGTCTGAATGGTGAGGAATTCCAGTAAATGTTGCAGAAGGTGCATCAAATTTTGCTCGTTTCCATCGGTTATCAGTTTGAGAAGGCGTCTTGCGCTGTAAATTTTGGACTGGCGGGTCGTCAGGATCTGCGTCGTCGTCCTCATCTTCACTGGACCCAGCTTCAGCATCAGCCTGAGCGGTCACATCACCAGGGTTGTACTCCTCATCCGAACTATCATCCGACATGTCTCCAAGATCCGAAAGATCGCCTTTATCTAGCAAATCCAGAATTTCATTTGCTGACATTTGATTAGTTTTCTTCCGCTTTGCGGTTGCATCTGTGGTTTGAATAAATAAAAAGAAACATGCCCATTTTTTTGTAAACAGCTGCTTTGGAACTGGTATTCTAAGAATTTGGAGATAAAACTTACCGCGGATGCTTTATCGAATTGCGCTGATTTGTAAGTATATATTGGGAGCTTTAGCACAATTGGATAAAGCATCTGCGGTCAGATGCTGCATGACATTGTGCTTCATAACATTGCATACCCGTGCGACTCAGCAGAAAACGATTCTGGGCAAGACATACCTTCATGTGAACATCACCATTTCAACGAAAAACGCAGAAAAACCACGCTTGAAAGTGCCAAATGCTGAGATTTAGGAAGCATTGTTGTGGCACCACTCTCTGCACATGTTGAGTACTTTTGTCCTCAATTGAGGCGGCAGGCATGCAGGTATCTATTGTGGGAGGTTTCGGCAGGAACCAATGAAAACACAGCAAGACCCCGTCACCAATGCCATACCACACCATTCTCTCTCCCGCTGCTTGCTCCCGGGACTTGCTCTCTCACTGCAACCCAGGAGTCAAAATGTCCTCAATTGGGACACGCGAAAAGAAGAAATTCCCCTTGGCCAAATAGATGAATGTCATGAAAAACCAAGCTTTTCATCTGAAAAAGACCCACTAATGATGATATTCATGCAAAAAATGAACAAATTCACAGAACGAGCACACCATAAACTGCAAACAAACCTGAACCGCTCGAAATAAAAGCATCAGAAACTGAAGGAGACGCCATTTTCTCTGAACAGATGCAGCCACACAAGCAACTGGCCGGCAGCTTCTTCTGGAGTCAGCAGAGACAGGGTTGACAAACATAAAAAATCGTGAACCAAATGATTCCTAAATTTCAGAATTGTAAAATCAGATGAAGTTTGGCCATGCCTCATTTGAGGACAAGGTGAACGAAAGGGTTAATGCCTTGTAACTGTACCTATCATTGTTGGCTACCGTTCAACCCATACTAAAATTTAGTTTTATGATGTCCTCTACTTATTTTTGGCTCGGCGCTTATTGTTCGAATATTATACTATCATTAATACCTTAATGTCTGTTGTTTTCTGTTGTGACTTTTATGCTATGGAATGATTTTTTCAGAAAAAAGAATACTAAGCTCACAAATCGAAACTCTGCGGTGTTCTGATTATTTTTTAGTTTTATTTTAGTTAAAGGAAAATTCAGAAAGCGAAACATTACGGTGCACAGCCATTAATGATCCAAATTCAAGAACAAAACTGTTATCAATGCAATCTAAGTTCAGCAAATAGCACAAACTGCAGATTGTCTTGGCAAGAATACAAGCATAAACGGGCATAAGAACGAAAAAGATTGCGGGATATCATTCAGTTTTC
>JASGXE010003566.1:0-12765 GCA_030068105.1 Sinentomon sp. SZTP_YWyxl
ATCGTAAAGGGTGGACTTGGACAAAAGAAACCGGCATTTTTGAAAAGCGCAATCGATGGCGATACAATCACTTTCCAGCAGCAAGTTTCTCTGACAAGTATGTCGCGAGAAACGAACATCTCAATTTTGAGGCGGCTCTACTGAATCACCCTGTATTATTGATGCACATTTTTATTCAAAGCAAAAGATCAGACACACTGCTGCTTCGGAAACACAAAAAAGCAAACCATTCTCGAAAGGAACCAAAAGAACAGAACCAACAAGCAGAGAGCGTCACAGCATCCCCTTCTTTCTGATGCTGACAACGCCCTGGACCAGGGATAGTGAGAGTAAATTATCTTTTCTGATGAAATGTGGGTCGGGCATGCATCCACGCTTGTACAAACAACACGCCAGCAAATGACCAAGATCAATTACTAATCATGAATAAAGAGACCGAAAATATTCAACCAATGAAAACATTCAAATCGCTCATGTGAACTGCCTGTTTTTGGCAAGAAGGGCACAATTCCATGGAATAGTGCCCTTTTTACGACAATCGTATTTTTCCCGCAACTTTTTCTGGACAACGGATTGTTGGAATGGTGCCTGTTTTGCAGCAATCGACGAGGCCACGAATTGGGAAGAAAATGGCTGCAATAACTCAAAACAGCCAAAAAGTGGAATTGTGCCCTTCTTCCAAAAATCGATTCAATTGTTGATCACACCAAACCAAACACTCATGAGTTACTTTTACAAAACAAGTTGAACTGGGAGCAGAGAAACATGTGAACCACGTGGTCTGTTAAGCAAATTCAGCCCCGTTCTTCATACGGCGAAGAGGTCAGAGGTCAATCAAAGAAAACCTTCATTTTGCACTGGTTTGATCCCTCTCAGACTATGCATCATCTGAATGAATTGATTAAACCTAGTTGAAAAACATGGAAGGATTTAAAAAAAAAAAACAGCTCGATTGTTTCGGACAGGGTGCGTCCTTGAAATCTTGGATGAGTCTTCCTCGCATATCGTAGAAAAAGTTCAAAACTTAATGGACTGTTTTGTTTTAAGTCTGAATAATGTGGGAGGTTGGTCTGGTATAAAGTACTTCTTTTTGTTCTTCCAACAAACTATCTGGGAAGGCAAGATCATGATTTACAAGTTATGAACTCAAATTTTATCACAATGCTTTCGGAACGATTAGAGAATGGGAACTTATTGAATCCTGCAAAAGGCATTTCCATTGCAATGTTTCAGTCCTTTCACTCATCATCACTATGACCTGAGAAACAAAAGAATCACTATCATTCTCAACTTCCTGAAGCTACCATTGATCAGGGTAGTGGATGTTAATGTTACACAACCACAACATACAACATTTCTTGATTCAAAGAAATCCTGCCTTGCCTCTCCTAAAGAAATCATTGAGGCCATGGCACATCGGAACGGAATCAACTTCTTTCTTCAACTTACTTCTTTTGATCCAAACTCATCTCTTCTAATTCATTAATAAAATCCATATAATTAATATGGGCCACAATGGTTTCAAAATCACCTCGCCCATTCCATGCTCCATTCTCAGCTCACCACATCATTTGTCAGCATTTCATGTTGTATTTTCATGCTCCCATACAGTATTTTCGGTCATGCCACAGGTGTGGACTAACCCAATCATGTGATTATTATAAATATATTTTGGAGAGTTTTGGTTATTCTGGATTCAGAACACATGACCCAGTTCAGTTCTGCTGTCATATTCAACCGCGTCAGTCAATGCTTCAACGAATTGCATCTTTGGTCACAATACAATTCAATTCAATTCAATGGGATCCAACCCAAACAATGCTCTCTCTCTCTCTCTCTCTAGCACCACAATTTATTACATATTCTCAAGTCGTTGAGTTAAAAAATAAAAAATCTGCACCTAAGAACAAGAAGGTAAGTAAACAGAAGGTGTTACAACGAGACACCGTTGACCGTTGAACGTTTCGTTTCGTTTCTAAAGTGGTCTAAAGTGGTCTAAGTGGGTCTCATTTAGCTCAACAGTGGTCCAGGTTTGTTTATTCATTGATTGATTGATTGATTGCTTGATAAAGCTCCATGCTTGCCGCTTGGGGAAGGAAGGGGGTAAAAATTGGCATATCAATTCAAAACAGACTAATGGTCTAGCATCCTCTCTTTCATCTTTTCAAACAGCATCTTTACAACACTAGTCTGCTTGTTTGCAATGTTGCCCACCCATTATCCAATGAAGATGCCTGCATAGATTTCTCGCAGGAGAAATCATGAAAAAAGAAGAAAAGAAAACTCTGAAAACTGCATGAAAGTGATGCAGATGTGTCAACATCTGCATCACTTTGGACCCCCATTTCAAGTTAAAAAAAGGAAAAAAAGAAAAACATCACAACACAATCCACTGGATGCAAATAGGATTTAATTAAATACCAAAAGGGAAAAAATCAATTATTATTAACATAAACATTGCAAAAATAACTTCCCATTCCAATTTATCATGTCACTGACTGCATGACTGACTGAGTGGGAGGGACAGGGAAATCAAAGCAAAACAAAAAACAAAGGTAAATATGTTTTGATATTAATTTGGGAGAGCTCAGTGAATTCGAGAAGAAAGGCAAAAGAAATGGTCCAATATGTGTGGCAAGTAAAAACATGGGAATTCCAGCAGTGTCAGGAGCAGAGCAGGGCGTGAACCCCTTCGTGCAATTTTCTTCAACGGATTTTGCTCAAACTTTGCACACAAAACAGAAACATTGGGGTCATGGGGTTACTTCAATTAAGACATGTTTCAAAATTTCACATCCCTTTTATCTTAGAAAATAGATAGGCTATAGGTCCTTTTCTTTGCTTTTGATATCGAAAACACACATGATCTAGAGGTATCTTGTTCACCCAAACCTGGTCAAAATTTGACCAGAAGGGTATAAAAAAATAAAATGCATAAAATGAATGCCTATGATGCCTTTAGCCACCTTGCTGTGCGTTTCTAGGAGTGCCTGCGCAACAGCACTAAGAGATATCTTCTCTTAGCTGAAAATGGACCTGGTAATCAATCAATCAGTGGCACACAGCGGGCTCAATCCAAGCAAAGCATCTTTTTGAAAAAAGAACACATACAGAGGAAAGAATGAATCAATAATAACATCCAGGAAGGGAGGAAGTATAAAAAAGAGCTAGGTGCATACAAATTCAGCTGATCGGAATACACACAACGAAAGCAAAGAGATAATAATTATATAAAATGAGCACAAATGGCTTCAGCTAATTGAGAGTGAGTCATCAGTGAGAGTGAGTCATCAGTAACCAAGGAGACCAGTTAAAATGGTTCCAGTTCCCTCCAAAGAGGGGTGAAAACAGAACGTTTTTGCCCTTAAAAATAAATCCTCCCTCTCGGTTTGGTTTGGTTTGGTTTGGTTAGGATTTAGCTGGGAAAAACGGAAAAGGAAATACACCGTGCACTGTTTGTTTGCTAGCTAACATAAGTTCACTCACCACACAACACAACACAACGTGTCAAATGCCACACTTACAAATTACAATCAAATCAAGCAAACGCCAGCCAAGTTCTTAAAAATATAATAGTAATAATAATTCTATATTCTAACAAGTCGATCGACGAGATGCAAATACGACAAAGTGTTTTTTTCTTCTTTTCTTCTTTCTTTCTTTTCTTTCGGGTAAAACCAGAGAGTAGAGTCTGTACGTAATTCCTAGCTTCCCAGCGTCGTAAGCACAAATGACTTGTAGCTTAGCTTGCTTCCCTGATGTAACTGTCTGGAATAGCGTAACGAGCGTAAGGGACTTCAACATCTTCTAAGTCTTCATTGTTGCAACACAATTCAAACACCAGAGCACGAACGTGTGCTTCAATCGGCCTCTTCGACACTCTACGAACCACCTCAACCAACCTGAAAAAAAAGTTTTTCTGAAGAATTGGCCAATTCAGGTTGCAAACTTTCAAGTTTCACAGATGGGAAGAAGCTGAGGAAAGCTGTCAGAGCCTTAAGAGGGGTGGTAAGGGTCAGAAACGTAAAAATACATGAATTTCGGACGAAAACTTTTTGATGTAATAGTCTGTTTTATGCTGATTCCAATGGTTGAGGAGTTATCACGATTCCTGTACGACAGATTTTTCACACAACAGCACATTTTTAATTACTTTGAACTTTCGATTGCTTTTTTTCAGCAGTCCTTCCAAGCAAAAAACAAAAAGGTAAAAATTGGCATCCTTACAGAAATATGCTGCTGTTTTTAATCGGCTGACAGAGACAGAATTGTTGATTTTTTACTCCCTTCACCAAGTTTTGAGCTATTCTTTCCAAACATGTCTTATGCCAATGCCGCAAATGGCTGAAATGCATTTTTTATTTTTTCATGAATTTTGGGCTAAATCTAAAATACAGGCTCCGGCAGCCAAAAGACTAATTTTTGCATACTTTGGATCAGAGAGTAGACAAAAGATCTTAACCGGGCATCTATAAATTTAGCACTAAAACTCAAAACCTACCTGACCTGGAAAGTTGAAATTTTGCAAGGAGGCACAACAAAGTGGGACCTAAGTGTGTACCAAATTTAAATAAAAATCGGTAAACAAATACGGAAGTTAGTGTTTTGAACCCCTACCCCCTCCTAAAAAGCATTCCTTTCAATTCAAGGCCAACTCAACCGATGTTGTGCGTTGTCATGTCTTGAACTGAGTGAAATACATCTGTAAATGCCGAAAAGTGTCCTTGCGAAAAAAAAAACCAAAATTAATTTTCGACCGGTGTTTCAATGATGGGGACAAGGGAACATTTCTTGCAATTTGGAACACACTGTACTTTTGCCAGGCAGGTGAAATTTTAGCAAATCCTTGGCACCCATAAGAAAAGTTTCTATGGGAAACAAACAGGCTTGCCTGTTGCAGACAAGTTGAGCAGATTTAAATTCTGGGTTGCATGGCCAAAAATAGTGAAAGTGAAAGTCATTCATTGGTTTTGCCAAAAACAAACTTTTCCTAGTCGGAGTCTTCAAAAAAGATGACTTTGGGAGTCGCAAGATGGGCACTCATTTTCCGAAAAAAAAAATGTGATTTTTCATTTTTGGGCCAATACCAAACTTCAATCCTTTATGAAAAAAAAACATGCTGCAAAAAGAAAAAACGATTAGATAAAAAAACAGCGGGTTCGCAGCAATGATAAAACGTATCCAAAAATTTTGCCTAAAATAGCTCAATTAACCCCCTTTTTGGGCGGAGTGTTTATAGGTGCATCTTTTAGGCTGAATAAACAAGTCGTTTACGCCAGTCGTTTACTTTTTCAAAGAGCAGTTCATGTGGCGTTCACATTTCCCTGAACATGTATCTTCAAAAAGTAGAGTAAAAATCCGATTCTTTCTCGCAATGGCGGGAAATCAAAATAAATTTGAATGACAGGTGGAGTCTTTATAAAGACGGTGGCGAATTCTGCCGCCTTAAGAGTACTTTTTTGGCCCCCATATGACCTCTTTTTTATTTATCATTGGATCCGGAACCATCGATGACCGGGTTTGGGGGCGCGAGCCAGGGGAAGGTTTTTGTGTCAAAAATGCTCCACCTCTTTCTTACCGTTTTCCTCGAAAAACGTATTTGTTTTCTTTGAACTGGATTTCTGAGAATTCTACATTTTTTCTTTTGAGGCCATGCCGCCACACATTTCGGCATAAAATAACCATGTAAACTGTCAATCATGCTACTTTGAGACGCCAATTGATGACGTCGATAGCAATTTTCAAAGAGGCCTGAATACCACCAGTAGCGCATTGTAACATTCCTCCTTCCGGTGAAAAAAAAAACAAACGTGCTGCATAGACGGGTGAATAAAAGCGAAGAAAACGATTTTTCTTTTGGGCCACCATGTAGAACCGATGATCAGAGCCACATTGAATGGTGTACGAAGACCAGAAATCAATTTGTATACAATGTTTCCCAAAAGTCACTTGACAACTCCAAAAAGTGCATTGCAGATTTGAAGCAACTCTAGAAGCTTGGAGTGGAGTTTGTTCCGATTCGAATGGATAACACCTGCAGCAGGTATCCTGCCCAATCTGAACCTGAAATCTGCAGAAATAACCCTACAAGCGAACATTGCAAACTGGCAAATGGCTGGGGTTGTCAAGTGACTTTTGGGAAATCCTGTATATTAGGTACAGAGTGGGATTAAAAATATGGATCGTCTTTATAAAGACTTCGACTGGCAACCTAGTAGCAGGCTAGCGATCGGGAAAAGGTTAATCTTGGAGGATTTCTCTTTTTGGCCAATCAATTTAGCTTTTTTTTCTATTGGGTTGCAGCACTTGCAATTCCGTTTGCTCAAAACAAAAAACACACTTTCCTTTACAAACTTGTTCATTCGATTCAGAGTTGTACCAAAACTTGCTGGGCTAATTGACTAAAATGGCACAAAGGATCGGGAAAAGGTTAATCTTGGAGGATTTCTCTTTTTGGCCAATCAATTTAGCTTTTTTTTTCTATTGGGTTGCAGCACTTGCAATTCCGTTTGCTCAAAACAAAAAACACACTTTCCTTTACAAACTTGTTCATTTGATTCAGAGTTGTACCAAAACTGCTGGGCTAATGACTAAAATGGCACAAAGGATCGGGAAAAGGTTAATCTTGGAGGATTTCTCTTTTTGGCCAATCAATTTAGCTTTTTTTCTATTGGGTTGCAGCACTTGCAATTCCGTTTGCTCAAAACAAAAAACACACTTTCCTTTACAAACTTGTTCATTTGATTCAGAGTTGTACCAAAACTTGCTGGGCTAATTGACTAAAATGGCACAAAGGATCGGGAAAAGGTTAATCTTGGAGGATTTCTCTTTTTGGCCAATCAATTTAGCTTTTTTTCAATTGAATTGGGTTGCAGCACTTGCAATTCCGTTTGCTCAAAACAAAAAACATACTTTCCTTTACAAACTTGTTCATTTGATTCAGAGTTGTACCAAAACTTGCTGGGCTAATTGACTAAAATGGCACAAAGGATCGGGAATAGGTTAATCTTGGAGGATTTCTCTTTTTGGCCAATCAATTTAGCTTTTTTTCTATTGGGTTGCAGCACTTGCAATTCCGTTTGCTCAAAACAAAAAAACACACTTTCCTTTACAAACTTGTACATTTGATTCAGAGTTGTACCAAAACTTGCTGGCTATTGACTAAAATGGCACAAAGGATCGGGAAAAGGTTAATCTTGGAGGATTTCTCTTTTTGGCCAATCAATTTAACTTTTTTCTATTGGGTTGCAGCACTTGCAATTCCGTTTGCTCAAAACAAAAAACACACTTTCCTTTACAAACTTGTTCATTTGATTCAGAGTTGTACCAAAACTTGCTGGGCTAATTGACTAAAATGGCACAAAGGATCGGGAAAAGGTTAATCTTGGAGGATTTCTCTTTTTGGCCAATCAATTTAGCTTTTTTCTATTGGGTTGCCGCACTTGCAATTCCGTTTGCTCAAAACAAAAACACACTTTCCTTTACAAACTTGTTCATTTGATTCAGAGTTGTACCAAAAACTTGCTGGGCTAATTGACTAAAATGGCACAAAGGATCGGGAAAAGGTTAATCTTGGAGGATTTCTCTTTTTGGCCAATCAATTTAGCTTTTTTTCTATTGGGTTGCAGCACTTGCAATTCCGTTTGCTCAAAACAAAAAACACACTTTCCTTTACAAACTTGTTCATTCGATTCAGAGTTGTACCAAAACTTGCTGGGCTAATTGACTAAAATGGCACAAAGGATCGGGAAAAGGTTAATCTTGGAGGATTTCTCTTTTTGGCCAATCAATTTAGCTTTTTTTCTATTGGGTTGCAGCACTTGCAATTCCGTTTGCTCAAAACAAAAAACACACTTTCCTTTACAAACTTGTTCATTTGATTCAGAGTTGTACCAAAACTTGCTGGGCTAATTGACTAAAATGGCACAAAGGATCGGGAAAAGGTTAATCTTGGAGGATTTCTCTTTATGGCCAATCAATTTAGCTTTTTTTCTATTGGGTTGCAGCACTTGCAATTCCGTTTGCTCAAAACAAAAAACACACTTCCTTTACAAACTTGTTCATTTGATTCAGAGTTGTACCAAAACTTGCTGGGCTAATTAACTAAAATGGCACAAAGGATCGGGAAAAGGTTAATCTTGGAGGATTTCTCTTTTTGGCCAATCAATTTAACTTTTTTTCTATTGGGTTGCAGCACTTGCAATTCCGTTTGCTCAAAACAAAAAACACACTTTCCTTTACAAACTTGTTCATTTGATTCAGAGTTGTACCAAAACTTGCTGGGCTAATTGACTAAAATGGCACAAAGGATCGGGAAAAGGTTAATCTGGGAGGATTTCTCTTTTGGCCAATCAATTTAGCTTTTTTTTCTATTGGGTTGCAGCACTTGCAATTCCGTTTGCTCAAACAAAAAAAAACACTTTCCTTTACAAACTTGTTCATTCGATTCAGAGTTGTACCAAAACTTGCTGGGCTAATTGACTAAAATGGCACAAAGGATCGGCAAAAGGTTAATCTTGGAGGATTTCTCTTTTGGCCAATCAATTTAGCTTTTTTTCTATTGGGTGCAGCACTTGCAATCCGTTTGACTCTAAAAAAAAAAAACACACTTTCCTTTACAAACTTGTTCATTCGATTCAGAGTTGTACCAAAACTTGCTGGGCTAATTGACTAAAATGGCACAAAGGATCGGGAAAAGGTTAATCTTGGAGGATTTCTCTTTTTGCCAATCAATTTAGCTTTTTTTCTATTGGGTTGCAGCACTTGCAATTCCGTTTGCTCAAAACAAAAAACACACTTTCCTTTACAAACTTGTTCATTTGATTCAGAGTTGTACCAAAACTTGCTGGGTAATTGCTAAAATGGCACAAAGGATCGGGAAAAGGTTAATCTGGAGGATTTCTCTTTTTGGCCAATCAATTTAGCTTTTTTTCTATTGGGTTGCACAGCACTGCAATTCCGTTTGCTCAAAACAAAAAACAACACTTTCCTTTACAAACTTGTTCATTGATTCAGAGTTTGTCCAAACTTGCTGGGCTAATTGACTAAAATGGCCACAAAGGATCGGGAAAAGGTTAATCTTGGAGGATTTCTCTCTTTTGGCCAATCAATTTAGCTTTTTTCTATTGGTGCAATTCCAGCACTAAAACATTTCCGTTTGCTCAAAACAAAAAACACACTTTCCTTTTACAAGACATTTCTTTTGTTCATTTTAGCTTCATTGTTTTCGTGTTAGCACTTACAATTTCAAAAACCATTTCCACACAATTGCTGCTATGAAGAATTGACCTAAAATGGGCACAAAGGATCGGGAAAAGGTTAATCTGGGAGGATTTCTCTTTTTGGCCAATCAATTTAGCTTTTTTTCTATGGGTTGCAGCACTTGCAATCCGTTGCTCTTGTTGACGAAATCCAAGGCCACTTTTTGCAGATTCAGAACCTTCAAAAACAAAAAACACACTTTCCTTTACAAACTTGTTCATTTGATTCAGAGTTGTACCAAAACTTGCTGGGCTAATTGACTAAAATGGCACAAAGGATCGGGAAAAGGTTAATCTTGGAGGATTTCTCTTTTTGGCCAATCAATTTAGCTTTTTTTCTATTGGGTTGCAGCACTTGCAATTCCGTTATGCTAAAAACAAAAAACACACTTTCCTTTACAAACTTGTTCGTTTGATTCAGAGTTGTACCAAAACTTGCTGGGCTAATTGACTAAAATGGCACAAAGGATCGGGAAAAGGTTAATCTTGGAGGATTTTCTTTTGGCCAATCAATTTAGCTTTTTTTTCTATTGGGTTGCAGCACTTGCAATTCCGTTTGCTAAAAACAAAAAACACACTTTCCTTTACAAACTTGTTCATTTGATTCAGAGTTGTACCAAAACTTTAAAATGGCACAAAGGATCGGGAAAAGGTTAATCTTGGAGGATTTCTCTTTTTGGCCAATCAATTTAGCTTTTTTATTGGGTTGCAGCACTTGCAATTCCGTTTGCTCAAAACAAAAAAACACACTTTCCTTTACAAACTTGTTCATTTGATTCAGAGTTGTACCAAAACTTGCTGGGGCTAATGACTAAAAGGCACAAAGGATCGGGAAAGGTTAATCTTGGAGGATGGATTTTTCTGTTTGCCAATCAATTTAGCTTTTTTTCTATTGGGTTGCAGCACTTGCAATTCTCCTTGAATCAAAACAAAAAAACAACACTACACTTACATAACTTCTTTAAGAACATGTTCTTGTTACCTTGTTGTTCATTTGAGAGTTGTACCAAAACTTGATGGGCTAATTGACTAAAATGCACAAAGGATCGGGAAAAGGTTAATCTTGGAGGATTTCTCTTTTGGCCAATCAATTTAGCTTTTTCAATTGAATTGGGTTGCAGCACTTGCAATTCGTTTGCTCAAAACAAAAAACACACTTTCCTTTACAAACTTGTTCATTCGATTCAGGATTTCAGACTGTACAAAACTTGCTGGGCTAATTGACTAAAATGGCACAAAGGATCGGGAAAAGGTTAATCTTGGAGGATTTCTCTTTTTGGCCAATCAATTTAGCTTTTTTCAATTGAATTGGGTTGCAGCACTTGCAATTCCGTTTGCTCAAAACAAAAAACACACTTTCCTTTACAACCTTGTTCATTCGATTCAGAGTTGTACCAAAACTTGCTGGGCTAACTGACTAAAATGGCACAAAGGAACAAATGCTTGCGTAATCATGATGTGCCTTTTCAGGTTTAGCCAGCGTGTGTTGTGTTCATTGGTGTTAGCTCCGTTCCAAGGTCAGACAGTTTGTACCTGGATGGTATCTTTTCCAGCAACATCGGTCATAAAATTACACCTGTGTTGGAACACACAGCGTTGGCCAAAAGCTCGTTTTTGTTTAGTACAGGTCTGAAGCAAACAAGTTTGTGAGTGTGAAGCTTAGATGGCATTCGCTCACAGGTGACAAAGTAAAATTCAATTGTGAAAATGCCAAAAATGCAAAATGACAAGTTTACAAAGAAAAAAAAAAATAAAATAAAAACTCCAAAATTATGTTGGGCACCATTCACAGCAGTAAGAAATGATTGGCAAATTAATTGAAGAAGAGTGCATTGGAAAGGTGTTCACAAAATTTGAGGAATTGTTCTTTATGTACATGTTATTTTTCTTGTTATAAGATTTTCATGTTATAAGATTAATTTTTTTCGAAAACCCACCCCTTAAAGCAGCGTTTCTTAAACTATGCGCCGCGGCGCACCGGTGCGCCGTGAAGCAAATTGCACTGCGCCGCCAAGACGAAAAAAATCGAAAAGTTTTTTGCCTGTGTCAGAGGTCAACATTCAGTTCAAGTCAAAATAAAAATCGGCAAATGTTGGGTACAGTTTTCGACAAATTCATGCACGTCGACAGCATTCAATCGCAAGCAAATCTTTTCTTTTTCCAGCCGCACGCCGACCATTCATGTTCTCTCTTTGACACCTTCGTCTATTCATCAATTCCCGCACGCCGAAATTTTCTTTGGGCTTTGAATCACCCCGCCGGGGGTTGTGCGAAAAATGCTGTTTTTTTTTAAAAAGTGGGCATTCTGGGCACCATTTGAGGTTCCATTTTTTCAAAATTTCTTCCCCTTCGGGGAGGGGGACACCCCCTCCCCGAACCCCTCCCCCGGCGTTGCGCTTCGCGCAACGCTTCGTCGGGGGCGTATTTTTGTTAGGTGCGCCGCCTGTGATTGCAGAGTTGCCACCTGTGCGCCGTGGGTTCAAAAGTTTAAGAACCACTGCCTTAAAGTATTTTTACCCATTAAAGTTCTCCATCGTTACGATGGCAACCGGTTATTTTTGGGAGAAAAACAGTCACAGGAGTGGGAGTGGGATTTTGACAAAATATCTCTCTTTCGTTTTTGTTCATTTCGTCCTGAGAAACCATGTCTGAAAATTTCTATTCGATTCGAGTGATTTTTATTTTCGGACAGCAAAATGGCCTGGCCCATTTGGGGCCCAAAATAAAAATCACCAGAGTTATGTAATCGTTTCCCAGTCAGAATCTTTTAAAAGACGATTCTTTAAGTCGCAAAACGGTCACTCACTTTCCGAAAAAATGCATTTTTTACTGGGATAAAAACTTCAATCTTTTCTGCACAAAAACATCCCGCATGAAGAAAAACCGAATAATGACAAAAAAGACCAAAAAGAGTCATGCCACAAACAAAAACATGAAGAATAAAAAGAGCCAGAAACAAAAAGTTGGTCAAAATGAAAAAAAAAAACAGTCATCAGTCAAATCTTTGAACTCAATTCCTGGGAATTCTGGATTATTTTTTTTCTTTGATTCCCTGCCGCTATGCAGGCATTTGGAAAAATAAACGTGTGAACTGTCAAGTGTCAATCATCCTCTGTTTGAGATGCCAATTGATGATGCTGCTGAGACAATAATTTTAAGATGCCCAAATGCTGCCATTTTGTACCCTTTGGCTGCCAAAACACAAAAGAGCAGCATTTGTGGGCCAATAAGAGCACAGAAAAAAGAATTTTCTCTTGTCCCACCATGAGGTCGCTGACTACAGGAAAGTGAAAGATATGGGGAAAAACAGAAATCGATTAGCTGCCAACAAGTACAGAGTGTGATCAAAAATTTATCGATTGTCTTGATAAATACTCCCAACAGGCAACCATATGGCAGACTGGCAACCGGGAAAAGGTAAAATGCAGACGTTGGATGGAATCAACCTATCTAAATTGGTTGAATGGCAGAAACGTTGAATTTGGACGCTTTTGCACGCATAATT
>JASGXE010003587.1:0-12911 GCA_030068105.1 Sinentomon sp. SZTP_YWyxl
ATCTTCATCAGGATCTCAGGCATGTCTCTCTCAACACACTTCATTGGTTCATTGTTAGGCCAGTGGAACTGGTTGAAGAAATTGTTGTTGAGGGTGGTTTGAGTGACCATGAATTGGGTATATGGACTTGGCCTCTAAATCAGTCGCACCCCTTGCACTCCTCGGTTTATCCCCATTTTTTCTAAAGTGAATGTTGAGGCAATTAGTGAATTGCTGGAAAATTACCTGTTTTCTTCAAATTCTTATCCCCCAGCTTAGATTTGGAGCAAATGTGGGACTTTTTCACAAAAATTGTCTTCAATGTGCAAAGCTCTGTTCCAATTGTTACCAAAACCCAAAATTCTCGTCCAAATTGGTTCAATAGAGATATCCGCAACTTGGAGCACAGATGTGAAAGAGCTTTCAAACATAGGAGTAGGTCTTTAACTCATAAAAATAAATATTTGGCTTTATTACAAGAGCTTACTGATGCTAAAGAAACAGCCCAAACTAGGTACATAAATAGGCTCTGCATGGATGGTGTAAAGAATTACTGTAAAAAGCTCTGGAACTTTGTGTCCGACACCCGAGGCGGAAGAAAGAATTCCCCAGCCAGCTTACTTGATGGGACTGGTAGGTTAATCTTTGACAATGTTGACACGGCAAATTTGTTAAATGACTACTTTGGCAAAGTCTTCTCACCCTCAACTGCAATCAAACAAGAACTTCCTTCTATTTCTGATAATATTGACCAAGATTTTGGTACTTACCTCAGTGAGGCCAAAATTGCATGGTGGATACAGAAGATGCCAGGTTCTGGACTTGTGACTTCTGATGGTTTCTCTTTCTATTTCATAAAGTTGTTACCTGCGGTGTTTTCCAAATTTCTTTACGTGATCATACAACTGAGTCAACAAATCATGTTTGAGATATTAATCAATCCTCAAAATCTTTCATCGGATTGTAATGCACAACTCCAGAGTTGAGGAACTAAGTTGTGAAATATTCGAAAGAAGTGGGTACGCCTTTATATTCAGGCTTTCGACAAAGGTACTTTCTTGGTGGCGTGCTTGCCTCACAAAGAGAAATGGCATTCTCCTTACCATCTAGTACCCTCTCAATTCAATCAAGGCCGAGCAGAATTCTTGGTGTTTTCTTCCCAAATGAGCCCAAAATCATCAAAAACGATCTGATTTCATTGAATTCGTGCAATTTTCCTGAACCATTCCCTTCCCAATTGACATCACAGAATCGCCCATCAGTGCAAATTCTTCGTCAAAGGAACCAGTGGTCGCGAGCTCGCGATCAATGGCAAGCTTTGCACAGAATTTGAATTGTTATAACTGCCACATTTTAGTGTTTTGTCAAATTTAGACCGAAAAACTGCTATATCCTCGTTGATGATGGATGTGTACCATAAATGTGTGCTAAAATTTCTTTTTTTTTTTGTTGGTTTCAGCAGGAGGTCCCACCCGATTATTTTTCCCCGAAAGAACTTGAAAGACATTGCCTGTGAAACCTGGTCTATAAAACAATAAGTGAAGGGTTATGTGTATTTGCTTGTTGATTTTCGCCAGGACTATATCTTTGCAAAATAAGTTTTGCATATGAGATTTCTATCCTCAAAGGCTTTCATCATATCGAAACTGCTGATGTCGCCAATAAAGAGGGTGTCTCAGCTGGACACCTAAAGTTTGAGGCCAACATCGATGGTGGCTGGTGCACAGCATAGCAGTAAATGCAGTGGGGCAAAATACTGTCCTGTTTGCATCAAACACCTCAACAATTCGGGCCAAATTTCAGGGGTCCAGTTGGGACACCCTGTATTATGCAAAATCCAAGAGTGGTGCGTTGATGCGCAACCGGTTTGACAGCCTCAGGTGAATACCACCCACCGGAAAAATTCACCTCACCACCGAGAGTTCTTTCCATCCACATTTCCATTACAATGTCATATTTTGCCATTAAAGACCCCCCCCCAAGAATCCACTGAACTCTCCCCCGAAGTCACGAGACTGGTAAATCTTCTTTCTGGTATGTTCAGGCATCAAGATAAACAATCGATGATTCTTCGATAACCAAAAATCAGCCATTAAGAACCATAAATACCTGTAAAAAAATATTTTTACATGTTTTTTCACAAAAACTTCTTGGCCACAACAGTAGAAAACAAAGAACAAACTCATTTAACCGAAGAAACACCATGCACATCATTCCACTCATGTCGCAGAAAAACATTTTTATGGCAAGGCATGCACACGCATAGATGGAGCACATAAAAACACAGAAACACACAAAAGAGCAAAGAGAAAGCCATGTAAAGAGCAAAGAGAAAGCCATGTAGAGAGCAAAGAGAAAGCCATGTAAAGAGCAAAGAGAAAGCCATGTAAAGAGCAAAGAGAAAGCCATGTAAAGAGCAAAGAGAAAGCCATGTAAAGAGCAAAGAGAAAGCCATGTAAAGAGCAAAGAGAACCATGTGAGTGGCGCGTGCCCAAATGGTGTCACACAAATTCCAAAAAAACCCTAATTTTCAAGGTCTTGCAGGAATTTCCAGCCTTTTCCAGATTTTATTTTTCCAGGATCCTCCTCTCCTGTCACGACAGTTCTATCTAACTGCATTTGGGACTGCTCTTCAAGCTCAATTCAGTGCTTCATGCCTAATCGTAGATCTTTAAAATGTTGTAGGCAATCAAAAAATGAAATTTCTGTGGCAGCTGCGTCTCAAAAGCATCACTGATGCAAAGCATCCAGCTCATTCATAGTTCAATTCAGTGCTTCATGCCTAATCGTAGATCTTTAAAATGTTGTAGGCAATCAAAAAATGACATTTCTGTGGCAGCTGCGTCTCAAAAGCATCACTGATGCAAAAGCATCCAGCTCATTCATAGTTCAATTCAGTGCTTCATGCCTAATCGTAGATCTTTAAAATGTTGTAGGCAATCAAAAATGAAATTTCTGTGGCAGCTGCGTCTCAAAAGCATCACTGATGCAAAAGCATCCAGCTCATTCATAGTTCAATTCAGTGCTTCATGCCTAATCGTAGATCTTTAAAATGTTGTAGGCAATCAATAATAATGAAATTTCACTAGCAGCTGCATCTCAAAAGCATCACTGATGCAAAAGCATCCAGCTCATCGAAAATGGAAGATTTCATGGATTCAAGATAAATATGTCAGTTCCCATGTACGAAATTCTTTGATTCTTTTTATTTTTTTCATTTTTTCCTGAATTTTGCAGGTTTTCCAATGCAAAAAACATACCCTGAATTTGACAGGGTTTCTGGGTCTGCAGATGCGATGCCAGGTCTGAGTTTTGAGTCTCGGAAAAGGGGAATCTGCATTCAACTCACTCCAAAACAAGTCCCACTTCTCCATCCAATGCAGGCCCCACACACGGACATCACATTCGATAAGAACAGAATCTAGATGGAATATGGAACCCAAATTTCTAAAATATGCACCCACCAAGAAAAATTTGACATCTGCTTTACGCTATCATTCGCATAAAAATTCACCTCTGTCGAACTCCCGAACGTTTTGCCATCTTCCTGTAAATTAACAAGTGGCAAAACAAGTGTCCTAATGCGAGGAACACTGAATGATTATCATGTTTCCCAAGAACAGTGGGTCCAAACTTGGGGGATTCCAAAAATCAATGAAAAAAATACAATCTCGACCATTTTATGCTGTGTAAAATTTTATTGGCAGAACCAGTTTACACACCGTCACATAAAAATGTGACAAAAAAGGATCAAGTAGATGGTTCACAACTTAGCCTGGAACCCCAAAAAGCAAAATGCTGTCAACCATGTGCCATAATCGATACCCGTTACCTCAGTCCTGACTCGTTCGGGGAAGCCATACGAATGAAACCCATTCACACAAACCGGACTCATTTTAAGGAGAAACAATCGAAACACTTGAACTTGCTCACAGGCAGGTTCTATATTTTGTTTTTCTTCTATTAAGTCAGACGAAGTTCTTGAGAACGGGCAAGTTCTATATTCTCTTCATGCTAGTTTAATTTGGTTTAAATTCTGGGAACATCACTGTCCTGTCCCGTCGAGTGATGAGAAGCCATCCATCCAATGGGGGGAAACCACTTTTGATCACCCTGTTCCGAAGACAGGAGAGAGATGATCCCAGAGTGCGAACGAGATTCAGGTTGAGTCCTGTTATTCGGTGGGGACACAATTGCACGATCGCATGGAAACATTGTCAGAAAATAGCCACACTCATGACCCGTGCAATTGTGTCCCCCTTTGGTACCAGCACATGGCAGCACAGGGTGTGCCTTTTCTCTGTGTTGTGCAATTGAAACTCAACTTAAAACTTAACCCAGACCCAGCCTAACCCAATGTACGAGATGCAACCTGACCTGACCTGATAAACGACTTGACACCATATTTTTGCGTAGCAAGAAATATAGATACATAAAAAAAAACAAAGACGGGTAAAGATGTTTTGGTCGGTGAAGTCAGGTTAGGTTCGGTTAGGTTAGGTTAGGTTTGGTTAAAATTAATTGAACTTTAAGTTTAAGGAGCACAACAAGAAATGGCATGTCCATAAAGAAACATTGTGCTGTTGAAGACATTGCAGGGATATAGCTTCACCAGATCAAATTCTGAACACATCAGAAAAAAGCAGTCTTGAGTCGTGAGAAAGATTTTTAACCCCTTTCACTTTCAACTGATAGGTCATGATTTCCTTGAAAGGTTTCATCCTCTCATAACACTTCAATGTTTAATCGAAAGAGTGGCTAACAACTCGGTGTCTTCGAAAATTTCGCGGAATAGACGTAGAGTAGTCACACTTGTCGCATTTAAACTGCTTCTCTAAGGAGTGGATGAGTTGGTGTCGTTGCAATTGTATTTTGGATTTTGAACTGTAGTCACACTTGTCACATTTAAATGGTCTGTCTGATGAGTGGCAAATCTGATGAGTTCTCAAGTTTTCTCTTGACTTGGCACTGAAATTACACTCGTCACATTTGAAGGGTCGCTCGGAAGTGTGACAGATTTGATGTTGCTGCAAACGCATTTTTGATTTAGCACTGTAGTCACACTTGTCACATTTATGTGGCCTATCTGTAGAGTGACTAATTTGGTGCTGCCGCAAGTATACTTCAGATTTTGAACTGAAATTACACTCGTCACATTTGAAGGGTCGCTCGGAAAAATGACAGATTTGATGCTGCTGCAAGCGCCTTTTTGTTTTTGCACTGTAGTCACACTTGTCACATTTATATGGCCTATCGGTGGAGTGTCTAATTTGATGCAGTCTCAAGCGTTTTTCAGATTTTGCACTGAAATTACACTTGTCACATCGAAAGGGTCGATCACAAGAGTGGCGCATTTGATGGCGCTGCAAGTTACTAAAACGTTCTGTGCTGAAATTACACTCGTCACATCGAAATGGTTGCTCCAAAGAGTGACGTTTTTCATGGTCCCGCAAGTTTCTTCTCGACTTTGCACGGTAGTCGCACTTTTCGCACTTAAACTCCTTCTCTGCAGAGTGGCGAATTTGATGACTTCGCAGGGATGCACTAGATTTTGCCCTGAAATCACACCGATCACATACGAAGGGTCGTTCGGTAGAGTGAGTGATTTTGTGCCTCCGAAAACTGCTTGAAATCTTTGTTGAGTAGGAACATTCCTTGCAGTAAAATATCCTGCTCTCTGTACGAGAATGAAGTTGTTTCATCAGGTCAGCTGATGAGTTTGAAAAGTAGCATCGATCCGACTGCTCGTTCCGTTGAATCTCTCCTGAAAGAACCATATGATAAGAATCAAAGATTTCTGTGCCCACAATGCCAATCACACTTGGGTAAAAATCATGGGACAAGCCGCGAAAAAAAAATCAGACCGAACAAGGACATGCCCAAGTCACTGTTGATAAGGTCTCAGCATTAGAGGGCAGATATTTAAAAAACATCAAACGAATTAAGAATTTCCTTGAAGAATTGGTTTGATCGGTAAAAATTAAAGGAATAAAAATGCTGCACATGTTTTCGCCATTCCGAGTCCACAAAGCCTCACAAATTGTTCCAAACAGCAAGAGCTTTCAATCGAGTAAGCCAGATGCAAGGTCGTCAGCTTCCTGGATCCGATGACCTCAATTACGATTTGCATGCCTCATTGACACTTTTTGAGAATTTTTTCATTGTTAAGAGCGCCCATCCCCAATGTGTCCAGTTTCAAATATCTTGGTGTCACGTTATCTGACACTCTGAACTGGGGCACACATCAATGCAATATCAAATATTTTATGGCTTGCTATCAAGAAATGCAAAAAGGTGCTGTCTGGGATCCCTTTCTTATAAGTCATTTTGATGCTGTTGAAAACGTACAGAGAAGTGCTGCACGTTTTTATCATGAACGATTAGGCACAAATCCAGTGTTGCCACTGTGCTCAGTGAGCTCGGGCATCACTGTGAGAGATGTTACGAAGGGGGATCCAAAAATAATGCAAGTTGGCACATTGTCCTGGAACCCTGCATGCGATTTCAGTAATTTTTTGTTCACTTGTATATTGGTCTTTGATAGACGTTTGAACAAAAGAAGACCTGTGTCAGTCTCCTGATACTCACTGTACAAGCACTTGAAATTGATGTCTCAGGTGCTCTGAAGGAAAATCATGGATTTTTCAAATGAGACAAAACTAGACGGAACAATTCAGTGGCACATCCTTGTCTTGAATGTGAAACCAAAGTCCTCTCGCTTTGCAAGCAGCACATGGTGGCCAGTCGCACTTATTTCCCAGTGTTGCCTGAAGAATTAAACAATTTTCCTGCGGTACAGGGTGTTTCAAAAATGGCCCTCGCTCTCTAGCAAAAAATTGGATTATGAACGCGCGAAATATTTATGGTGTACAAAAGTGGTTGCAGATGACAATGGAATGACAGTTGTTGATTTGGCCCAAAACATCCTTCTATATACTGGTTTAATTTTAATCATCCTTGCATGAAAGAAATTTCCTAAAATCCACACCAGAATAGCTCAGACGGCTCTCAGAATCCATGAAAAATGAGCTCAATGAAAATTCGACATCACATAAAAACCAGAAAATTTAGGTCACCCAGCAAAAGAGAAAGATATTCTTGTGAGACATTCACAGGCACATCTAAGCTCAGCTGGTGCAGCTCTTTTCTTTTTCTAAATATCAAGCTGGTAATGGCATGACTGTATTTTTCCAACAGCCAACCCTTGTCAAAATCACCCAATTCAGAGGCAAAAGAGAGCCCACTTTGGAACAACGTGGGGCTTCAACCAGTTGCATGAGAAAGAAGGAAATTTGCATCAATGTCAGGGAAGAATGCTTCTCGTGGTTTTTTCAAGTGTATTTAATCAAAGTTGTGCCCAAAGAAAGTTTAGGAGCAACTTGCATTACTTTTGGATCCCCCTTCGTAATTGCCATGCATTGAAAGGTGGAGATGAGGCCCCCTTGTGAGGTGGGACAGTCAAGCTGAAGCCAACAGCTACTTGAATTTGGTCTGGTCGCCAAATTGACATCTTGTTCAGAACATAATTAATTGATAGATAACCTGAATTTCCGTTGTAGACATCCTGATCAGGCAGCAAAGGATCAATCATGGCTTGCAGACAGTTTTTAACGTCTTCTGATTGAAGACTTCCAACTTCAACTGCCTCTTTCAATTCATCAAATGTTATATTTCCCCAAGCAACTTCCATTCCCACATCATCGTCTTGTTCTTCTTCCATGAGTTCTGTTTCCATCTTGATAACCTGATAAGATCCCACATTGGAAACAGGACTGACCGGTGATCGCTCCTTGATCTCCGGAAATGCTAACTCCGAATTGGTCGCAGTCGTTTTTTCCTCTGAGAATGTGGATTCCTTTTCTACCTTTATATCCAAACTACATTCCTCCTTGGAAGTGAGACTATTAAAACACCGAGCACCGACCAATGGGAGCTTATTATGTTCTGACACTATTCGGGCCTTAGAATCCTCCATTTGGTCATGAGATTGCTGTTATAGAAAGTTAAAGAAGTGCTGATCAATGAACATAAGTGGTTAAAGCATACATCTTTAAACCGGCATAAGAAGTTTTGTTTATAGAATCTGGCATTGCTGTTATAGAAAGTTAAGAAGTGCTGATCAATGACATAAGTGGTAAAGCATCATCTTTAAACCGGCATAGAGAAGTTTTGTTTATAGAATCTGGCATTGCTGTTATAGAAAGTTAAAGAAGTGCTGATCAATGAACATAAGTGGTTAAAGCATACATCTTTAAACTGGCATAGAAGTTTTTGTTTATAGAATCTGGCATTGCTGTTATAGAAAGTTAAAGAAGTGCTGATCAATGAACATAAGTGGTTAAAGCATACATCTTTAAACCGGCATAAGAAGTTTTGTTTATAGAATCTGGCATTGCTGTTATAGAAAGTTAAAGAAGTGCTGATCAATGAACATAAGTGGTTAAAGCATACATCTTTAAACCGGCATAAGAAGTTTTGTTTATAGAATCTGGCATTGCTGTTATAGAAAGTTAAACAACTGCTGATCAATGAACATTCGTGGTTAAAGCATACATCTTTAAACTGGCATAAGGCAAAGTGACGGCCACTGAAGGCAAATAAGATTTCGATTACTGTCTTCATCTCTCGAAAAAAGGGCCGAAACATGAAAAGGTGCCTTGGGACGAGGCGTCATAATCTAATTGTGCCATAATGCAGGGAATTGCACATATCGAGAGGGAGACAATTCAAGTTGACCCCCTAAATCCGTGGTAATCATTATCAGTGTAAATGACTGAAAGATTCATCAATAACCAACAAATCCAAATTGTGAAAGAATCATTGAGAACCAACAAATCCAGATTGCCACGGAAGAGAGGGCCAAACCAAGTTGACTCTCTACCAGCGTTGCCACAGGCGATTTTGCAAAAAAAACGAATCAGGCGAAAAAAATAGACACAGCCCCCTATTTGCCTCAAATGCCAAAAATTCTAGGGGGGGGTACACTTCTGAAAGTTGATTTTTGCAGGAAAAAATCGATTATATTTTCATGACCCCTGCTTTTTTTACATTTTTGCCGCATTTCCTGTGTGGAACTGTGCGAAAGAGTTTTCCAGTTGCTTTTGCGCAACTTTTTACATCAGTTCTGTGCCAATTTTCATCTTTATCATGTTTGTTGTGTTGACGTTGTGCCACCCGAAAGCAATTTCAAAGTACGAATCTGCCTTTATTTTACACAAACCTTCAATCAAGGCTTTCTCGCTTTTGCATTTTCTGTAAAAACATCAAACTTTTTGAAGTGAGATCTCAGGAACTGTGCATGTTAGAAAGGTGAAAATTGATGTACTTGTTTAAGAAAGTGTCAAAATCCAGTTGATGAGGAAAAAATTTTGATTTTATCACCAGTCAGGTTTTTACAAAAAATGACTTGCTGAAAGGCAAAAATTGACATGCAATGACTGAAATTGCAGATTTTGGGTGAAAGAGGGACCAGAATTCTGCATATATCAGGGCGAAAGGGAGATCGAAATTCCGTATTCATCAGTCAGATTTTCATGAAATTTTGGGAGATTTGATGAAAATTGGAGATCTCATGTCAAAAAGCTTTGACAATTTTCGCGATAAATTTACCTGCCATGAGAACAATGAGATAAGACAGTAGGCTGAAAATTATCACTAAAGACACCGTTATTAGGTATGTTTAATAACTAACTAAAATTTGAAGAACAGGGTAAATATCTGGCAAGTACCAAACAAAACCTAAATTTCGACAACTGCTGACGAATCCAAGACTGAGTGGTTGCAAAATTCTTTGTCAGCTCAATTGGTCTCTGTCAAATGAAAAAGAACAAGTGAAACAGGCCAGCCGAATAAGACTATGTGGTCTCGCAAAAGGGGGCTTGTCAGCCAAAACAGAAAAAACCCATAGAGCAGACCCAACTCTGTCGGCACAAACCAAGGTGTACCATCACCAGCTACCAATGGTTTGAGTGCCCGGCTGACAGTTGTCAACAATGGTGTGGCCCCGCTTTGAAATGGCCCGAGACTGAGGAATGGCCCAAGTTTTTGACAAGATTTTACTTTTTTGGATAACTTATCCTCTCCAAGAACTAGTCAATGTGCTACTGACCTCTACCGACAAAATTATTCTTGTGATTATTCACAAGAAACAGCACTGCTTCAGAGACCATGCATCTAAAACACGAGACATGTGGGCCACCAGGAATTGCTCTTGATTAGGTGCGCCATGGATATGTGAAGCTCTGAAATGCTTTTAGAACAACTTGGAATCCGCTTTGCAGGAAAAATGCGTCAGTTGGGTGTGGTGCGTAAATAAAATTCACATAGCATCAGTTTTGCTGCAGCACAAATTCCAGTCGAACACAGTTTTCGTTTTGGGAATTTTAAAACATTAATCAGAATGGAGAAGAGACAGCGTGTGAAAAATACTGTTGTTAGGCTTGTGTTACACTCATTCAAGAACGATATACTCGAAACCAAATGGCATTGGCAAAATCCACTGATAAATAGAACTGGACAATGTTGGTTTGTACAAAGCACCTAACCTAATAGGTCCAATTCATTTTGCATAATGTCTGGGAAATGAGCCAAACTTGAAAAAATGTGGTTTTTTCCAAAAAAAAAAAAAAGAAAGAAAAAACGCTTTTGTTCTTTCTCCGAAAAGCAAAAAACAGAAAAAAAAACACTTTGGCTGGAAAAAATACACGAAAAACACTTTTCCCAAATTTGCAGAAAAACACAAAAAAAAAACAGAAAAAAAAACACTTGTGGGAACGCTGCCCTCTACCTTGTGGTTCACTTGACATGTCCCTTCCATGCAACTTAACTTCCCTTTCTGTTGAGAAGGAGAACCTGCATAAAACTATCTTTGATAAACTTCCAAATTTCCAAATTCCAAGAAAACAGAAGCGAAACTCTTCAGCAGAAAATGTATCAATATAATGTAAATCAATCCTCAAAATGTATCATCGGATTGAAAATGCACAACTGCATAGCCCCGGAGATGTAATTTTTTAACTCCAGAGATTCGAAACGTGATAGCGTGTTGTGGGGGATCCTGCTAAAGAAGTGAAATTTAAAAAAGTGGCATTTTCCATCTGTTTCTGGTCAAAAGGATTCAAAAATAGTGAAATAAGTGTGTTAACGCATTTTTGCAATTGGTACATATTTTACCAAACGAGGGTGGCATGCTATGCCCCCAAAAAGGAAATGGCGGTCCCCGTACTACCATGTTCTCCGTCAATTTGACATGCTATGCCCCCAAAAAGGAAATGGCGGTACCCGAACAACCATGTTCCCCGTCAATTTGGCATGCTATGCCCCCAAAAAAGGAAATGGCGGTCCCCGTACTACCACGTTCCCCGTCAATTTGGCATGCTATACCCCCAAAAAAGGAAATGGCGGTCCTCGTACTGCCACGTTTCCGGTCAATTTGGCATGCTATGCCCCCAAAAAAGGAAATGGTGGTCCCCGTACTACCATGTTCCCCGTCAAATCAATCAATGCCAGGCGAAATTCATAGTGTTTTCTAACCAAATGACCCCAAAATCATCCAAAACGGATAAGATTTACCCATGTTTCTGCAATTTTGGTGAAGCAATCCCATCGCAATTGACATCACGGAATTGTACATCAGTGCAATGGCTTCGACAAAGGAATCAATACGTGGCATCAAAGGCAGGTTTCGCACACACTTTCGAGTGTCTTAAAACTGCCACATTTCAGTTTTTTTTAATTTGGACCAGAAGTCTGTGATGTACTTACTATTTAATTGGTGTGTCCTGGAAATGTGCTGGAATTTCCTCCCTTTTTTCTTTTGGTTTGATGCGCAATTGAAAAGTTTGTTGGACTGACTTGTTTTACGGCAAATTAAGAGTCCCATCAGACCCCCCAAGATCCCCAAAAGTCAGCAAGTAAGAACAACAAAGAATTGTAGATGCAATAAGAACCTTTTTGAATTTTTTTTTCAAAAACCTTTTTGGTCAGAACAGTGAAAAAAGAACGGAGAACAAACCAATTTTACCTAAAATGTTATGTGCATTGTTCTGTCCATGACACAGAAAGGATTATTTTCAATGGGGGTGAACAAAAATACAGAAGCACACAAAGGAGTAAATAGAAATGCTTGTAAGGAGGATGCTTACCCCAAGCGAGTGGCGTGCCCAGATCAGAGTTTTCAGTCTCTGGAAAAGAGGATCGACATTCAACAAGGGGGTCCCACTTTTGCATTTAATGCAGGCCCACATTAAAACGACATTCCACAAAACAGAATCTGTATGAAAGATAGGATCCAAATTCCAAAAATATGAACCCTCCAAGGAATATGTGACATCTCCTTTGCACCATTATTCGTGTAAAATTCACCTGTGTCTAACTCCAGCACGTTTTACCATCTTCCTGCAAATGAACAAGTGGCAAAACAAGTGTAGTCTTATTTCTGCACTGTATAAAAGATTATGTTTCCCTAGAACAACAGGTTCAAACCAAATTATGGGGATTCCAAAACTAAACAGACAATTTATAGACGGATCAGATAAAAACAAGAGATAATCTCGACCATTTCATGTTGTGTCAAATAACGTTTATTGGCAGAACTAGAAAACACACAATCACATTAATTCAAAAATGTGAGGAAGAAAGATGAAGTAAATGGCTCACAACTTAGCATGGAACCCCAAAAAGCAAAATGCTGGCAATGAAGTGCAATAATGGATACCTATTAACTTGTCATGACTTGAAAACAAGTCCTGACTTGTTTGGGTAAGCCAATCATGAAACCCATTCACACAAACCGGAGTCATTTCGAGGGGAAAGCACTTGAAGTCGCACTCACTATGGGGGGAGTTTAACATTTTCCCCTCACTACGCAGAATGGTTGAATCACGTTCACGTGCATGGAGCACACAGAACAAATCAATGGAGAGCCATCCACC
>JASGXE010003593.1:0-12198 GCA_030068105.1 Sinentomon sp. SZTP_YWyxl
AATTGCACATGGATTTTCCCACAAAAATCATCATCAGATCGCATTTTTTCTTGCAAGAATTTTGCTGGTACCAAAATGTTTAGTTGCTCAAACATTGACAGGGCTATTGAGAAAAATTGCAAAATAATGAAAAGTTTTCAGCGGTTTGATTGAACCTCTTCCAAAGGCATGTGATTTTGATTTAGTGAATCCAAAGGACGATAATTGATGGCAGATCGTGGATGGCTGATCATGTTAGATGGCAAAATTTGACATAAAAAAATGTTCCCTGGTAAAACCCTGCACAACACTGAATTTTCGGTTGTATGCACCAAAGCCACTAACCCTGAGCTTGAAAAAAGTCAATCCCACATTCTGATGCACCTTTCTGAAAGGAGCATCAGAATGTGGGATTGACTTTTTTTCAAGCTCAGGGTGAGGGTTAGTGGCTTTGGTGCAATGACCGTTTGTGTTCTTGCCATCTTCAAAACGAGCACAGACATGAACAGTCTTTTTTGGTGACAGTGTATTCACCTCCTCTAATCAAAAATTCCCAGGGAGAGTGACCATTCCTCAATTCAAAAGTCGAACAAAGTCATTAAGTCATTGTTGTAGGCTTTGAAATGTCTAAATGACCCCCTGGTTTTCAGGCAAACTGTAGGAGTCCGAACTAGATGAAGATAATTTTGGAGAAATACACTGTGGCACAGAAAAAAGGTACCACTTTCGTTGGAGTTTGCACTCTTTCTGTTCTGTTCTGTTCTGTAGTCCGCCATCTCTCGAAGCCACAGGCGGACCTATTAAACGAGAAGCTGACGGTCCCTACTCTGGCGCCACGCGAACCACCTGGCACTACGACTCCAAAGTGGGACGCCCTCGTTGGAGTTTGCACTCTTTCTCCAGAGAAATTTATTGACTGCTCTGATTTTACTGGTTGTGCCCGGCATCATCAAAAGTGTGTGGTCATTTTCTAAAATCGAATGCAGCAGTTGCAGGGGATCCGCAAGAGAAGACATGTTTTGATTCTGTGCACACGTCAGGCGTGAACACAAAATGCCAAAACCATCCATTGCTGCCTGCAAGTAGGACCTTTTTCTGTAACAAAAGAAACTTGTGAGAACTGCACTGGTAGCCTGTTGTGTTTGTTTGTAGTGGGCAACAGGATTCAGGTTCACTTCCATCGCAATGGTGATTTGCCACATCGTGAGAGAGCACGCCTTCAATGCGTTTGCTTCATTGAGATTACCGTGGTGATTTGTCGCTGTGACGAAGGGAACGTGCCTACATGAGCCTCAAGGTGTGAGCCATTTGCTTTTCAAAGTGCAATCCTGTCATATACGTTAGTCTGATCTAACCTTCTCTTGTTGATGATTCAGTGACAGGTGACTTCTAAACTTATAGTGCGTGCGGAAAGCTACATTGCAGAAAATGCAAACATAAGAATTATCTATTAGAACACAGTTGTCAATCTGCTCATCAGCAGCAGAGTCTACAACTTCATTGGTGCTTTGTTCCTCCCTCGAGAACTGACATTTGCCAATCTTCCCAATCTGAAAGTTTAAGGAAGAATTATCATTTTTGCGAATGCTAACTTGGAGAAGAAGAAAAAAAAAAACAGAATCGATGCCTTGGGACTTTAAAAATGCCAAACTCCCTTTGATCTTGTTTCAAAATTTTGGCTAAACTTCGACATCTGTGCTACAAATTCTGGTCTCAACCAATTGATTGGGAATGTTCTACAAATTCGGTCACTTAGGATCCCATGTGACATTTTTGGTCAAGTGGAGCCATGTGCATTTGGCATTGCAGTGCCCAAAACTGCATGGTAGCCCTGCTGACAACTCGTGGAAAACCTCAATTAATGCAGTACGTAAATTACTGAAGAACCAGGAAAAGATTAAAGAGACATATACGTAGGCCACTCCAGCTTTCGTGCAAACACCCTTTTTGTTGTGCCTCTTTTGTATATTTGCAGTCGAAATTAGGTATCACTTTAAAGCTTGAGATCTCAGCATTCTCGATGTGACATTTTTTCTGATTCCCTTTACTCGGCGATGTCCTTTTTGCTCCTTTTAGTGACTCCTAATTGGCTTGTGATTAAAAATCATGGACTTTACTCATGAACACGTTCGTTTTAACGGCTTTAAACGTTTCAAACTTCAAGAGGATGCAAGGAAGATCCATACCGATTTGATACAAGTTCATGGTGATCGTTGTTGTTCATATGACAGCATTGCCAGATGTATCTGCCAATTCAAGGATGATTGCTGTGACCTGAAAGATTACCCTTGTCCAGGGCCCAATAAAGAAGTCGTGAACGGACAAACAATTATTGCTGTTGTGGGAGTCCTGATTGCTTGTGATCCACCTCGTATTACCATCCAGAACATAATCTAAGTAACTGATCACATAATTGGGACAGTTTTCAGGATAATCCATGATCATATCAACATAAAAAGATCTGTTCCCAATGAATTTCCCACATGTCCGCAAGAATGGATTTGGCATCAAAGGCACATTTCTCCTGCATGATAAATGTCACCCCTCACAAAACCGCTCAAGTTAGAGAATTCCTGGCGCAGAACAAAATCACTGACCCAGGCAATCTGCCATGCAGTCCAGACTTGGCTCCATGCGACTACTGGCTATTCCCAAAATTGAAATCTGAAATTGCTGGGAAGCCATTTAGACACATTCAAGACCAGGTAAAAGCTGGTAATTCAGAGCTGAAAAGGATACCCCCTGCTGAGTACCACCAGCCATTCAAAAGTCGGATATTTTGGTTGATGAAACGATGTGTCGAGGTCAAAGGAAAGTACTTTGAAGGAATAAGATCAAAATAGGTATGAACCACCCATATTTCTCTAATTCCTGGACCTGTTTGCACGAAAGCTGGAGTGACCTACATACATCTAGAAAGTCCAAAATCAAGGCGATATTTTTCCCGGTAAGCAACATTTCGCAATGTGAAATGGGTAAATGGAGAAAGCGACCTATTTCCAGAACGCAGTCTCAAAAGTGTGAATTCATGGGCACTCTAAATTTATGTCGAACGTGCAAGCCGGCTCTTGTGAACCTGACTCAACCTACAGGAGACAGACAAGCTAACCCACAATCAGGGATGGGCAAATTTTTTACATGGTTTTTGTACGTGTGCAATACGAGCAGAATAATGATTGTGTACGCCTGAATACGAGTACACAATTCTCTGTGCGGCTAAATATGACTGTGGAGAATTTTGTACGTCACTTTACGTGCAACGTACAAAATCATTTTGTACGTTATTTTTGTACGTGCGTACAAAAATTTTTTGGAAGGGTCTGTTAAGTAACTAACATCCTCGCGGAGTACAAAAATAAATTGGACGTCAAAAACAACGTCTACAGCCCCAATAATTGACATTGACAAGAAAAAACTAGATATCTACCACAATAAACAGCAAGCTGGGTTACATAAGCTGGGCTGCCTAATCATTCTTTAATCACTCAGAGATATACAGAATATTCAGTATTATGCAGAATATTTAGTGTCAGATGAGAATACAAATATGCAATCGTTTTATTCTAATTTTCACAGGACATTTTATCACCAGTAAGGTTCACCAATTTTAGGAGAGCCACCGGGGTTAATCAGTGATTTGAGGCAATTTTAAATGTTTTGTACCTGCAGCTGCCACAAATCGGAGGCATTCAAGACTGTTTGGTGTGCAAATTGTACTTTCACCATGATCTTAAAAAAGATCACGACCACACCATTGGCTTTCCCTCATCCATTATATTTTACAAGAATTCATAAAAGTGCATCTTGTCATTTCATTCCACGTGGTTTGTTTGGTGGGCTATTGTTGACAGCAATTTTATTGCATCGATGCATTTAAATGCAGTTTAGCTGCTTCAAGGGGAAGATAAAACTACCTATGGTATCGATGCAACAACGCATCTCTCAGTGGTGTCACCCTAGTTGAAAACACTACCTACTTGAGAAAAACTTGAGAGCAGATTTGCACAGATGTACTCGTATTTTACAGAAATGAAAGAAATTTAACATCAAATGTTGCATTTTTGCCTGGGAAACAACCGGCCGATTTGCAAAACGAAGATTAATCCGCAGATTGGGTTGACCACAAACTTTTGGATTCACATCGATACTGCGAATGACAAGGTCAACCACATCACCACTTGTCGATCCGCGGATCGAGGCAATCGTGCGGATTAATCTTCGTTTTGGAAATCGGCCGAACATCCGAATTGTACCTACTAGTGGTTTTGATGTAAAATGACTTTTCCTTTACAAAAAATGTTTGTCGAAATTTTGTCTCAACATTACCAACACTGTACACAATTTATTATTAGGTACCTGATTTGGGGCCATTGTCATAGGTCTACCGGGGAAAGTTTTTTGACAATGACATTTCTGCCCCTGGTCTAGAAACTTTTTTTTAAGTCTGGATATCTATGATTGGACAATTGCTTCAAATCATGTAATTTTGTGCTGTGTATGTGATACGGAGCCACAACTCAACATTTCTCCATTTATTTTGTACCAGCATCCGTCTCTTGTCGTCCAGGTTTTTTGGTATGTATGCATTCAATGAACTCTCAGTTCCTCAAAATTGATGCCAGAGAGAACAATTTGGTTTGTTGATTGAGGTGGTTAAATCTATAAATTTCTAATACTGTTGAATCTAGTTTGGCACTTTTAAGGTGCCTGCTGGATGTTGATATGGTGTTGACATGATGATAAAAGCTAAAGAGTTTAGTTTTATTTTCACTTGCGTTTGACACTTAGGTGATGTTGAAATGCATGATTTACTCACCCAGAAAATGTGTATGTCTCCTCATTCCCAGGAGGTGCCTGCAAAGATCATTCCCACCACCTTTTTCTCTACCTACATATCAATGCTCAAAATTTTGTTCAAAATTGCACAGTTCAATTTCTACAAGACTCAGATACCATTGTTGGGATTTAGTTTTGTTGTTCCAATGAACAATCCCGCCAGTGCATGGCATATAGAGAATTTTGTACTTCACCAAAATTATCAAACAGATTTCTAAATAATATTGTACGTCAAAAGAATTTTGTACGCGTACAAAAATGACGTATAATACGTCACGTATTATACGTCTATTTTTGTACGTTTACCATCCCTGCTCACAATCAGACAGACGGAGTCCACGAAATTAACTGTATCCAGAAATTGATTAGTGGTTTTGTGGAACCTACGTTTGCTGAGACCAAATATTCAAATCAGCATTCAAATCACTCATTGGCAGGGTAGTCCTGTCAGGTTTCCGAGTTATTTTTGCCAGGATATTTCAAGAACAATTCCAGGACATACCTAACAAAAATAATCAATGACAATGAAAAGGTATTTTTTTCTTATGGTGGAACAGCTCACGCAAATAGTGTTTCTAGATTCCGTAGTAAATTTAAAACCGAATGTTAGGATGCGAATTTTTGCAACAGAAATTACACGTACCGAGCTCAACATTACGAAAAGTATGCTAAGTGCCAAGTCCCGAGTTTTTTAAGTTTTCAAAGTTCAGCATTTTTATATTCGTTACAACACAGATGTAGCATGTATCTTTTAGGTATCAGAAATGTGAATGGTGAGGAATGTCCAGTTTGCAGCAGAATGTTTCCAAATGGTGTCTTCCCCCACTCAATGAAACTCTGATCTTGGGCAATTTTTTCAGAATCTCTTTCCCAGGAAAAAAAATACACTTTCACATCACAAAAGCTGTAGATTTTCTGGTTTGCATGATCAAAGCTCATTTCAGGACCTGAAAATGTGCATTTTGAGAGTTTCAGCATGATTCCTTGGAGCACTGAAATTTCCAGAATTTGGTCTCCATGGACACAAGCAATGAAATTTTCAGAATTCAAGATGGGAAAGGAAAACCTTAAACACTTTGCACTTTTGGGTGCTGTGCCGCCTTGGACTATTTCAGGGCAATTTTTACTTTGTTTTCTGGAAACAGGGTGTTTCTGAAAAGTGGGGCACAATTATTGATAAGAGGGTGTTCCTGATGTTCAGTGATGATTTGTGCTCTGACCCCCCGTTCCCAGATATAGGCCTTGTCCTAGAAACTAATTTTCCAGCAGGGAGCAGGTCAACATTTTTCTTCTTACAAAAATGTATGAGGCCCAGGCCTCACCTACTTGAGAGAGATGGATAAGATTTGATAACCTATTTGGCAGGGATGGGTAAAAGTATAAAACTCCACGTATAATACGTGCGTATAATACGTACGTATAACCTACACGTAGAAAACGTATAAAACCTAATAGTCAAGTGATACCTATTTTTTCAGAAAAAGCTGCTCTTTAACATGCTGACATTCTATTTATTACATTAAAATGATGACAAGTATCATCATCAATGAAAGGAAAAAATTAAAACGGTTAACCATTGAAACCCCGCAATTACTTTCAAGTTGGCCCCACAAGATTGTCTTTGCCACACACCATCATAAAATGTATTTCAAAATTGCATGTGCACCAACCATGTGAATGTTGATGCTGCCAAATTGGAATTATTTACTTGCATCTTTTAAAGCATCACTGTCGACATTATTGTTAAGCAGCAAATGGCTGCAAGAATGGTTGCAATGAGAAAGTGCCAAACACCAACATCATGCTTTGTCTCACCTTTGCAACGTTCATTTGCGAAGGAAGCTTGTTCCATAACGAGGGTGGCCCCAGAAATCCTGACTGCCGGATTCGATCTGGAGCTGCCTTACCCAACTTCATTGGGCCAACTCAATATTCATGTGCCAATTCTCTTTCTGGTCTGACAGCATCACCGGAAAAACTACTCAGCAGTGACAGTCAGTAAATGGCAAGCAAGCACACATGCTTGAAACAAGGCATCACTCCAACGAGTTGGAGTGATGCCTTGCTTGAAACCACCAAAGTACTGATGCATACAGCATTGGAGTGAAGGCCTGGCATAAATGCACTGGGTCACCATGCAATCATTGGCACGATCGTTTTATCACGATTGCTTCATCGTTGTTTCATCGCGATCATTTCATCATCTTAACTATTTCATTTTCTTTCATCTTTACGAGTAGGTATTTCATTTTTATCCACTAGGCACCTACCTACCTATTTTGTAGATTTCTTTTCAGATTGTGAATGGGTGTGGTGTGTGCCGGTTGTTGATGCTTGCTTAGGGGTGCTCTTGAGTGATTGCATCTGTGTGATTGTTGTCTGTCTGTTATTGAATGCCTTACAGACAATACAGCTGACGATCGCGAATCCTTCCACTTCCTCCCTCCCTTCCTTTTCCCAAGTACCTATGTGATGAACATTGCTGTTGCTGTTTTCTGAGAACTTTGCTGTTTGCATTGATGATTGCCTTGATGGCATGAGAGCGTGGAGTGCAGACTAAAAAAAAACGCTTGCCCAAGATCAGCGCAGAGCATGTGGCAGAAAATCTCACACGAACTGCAAATGTTGAAAAAAAAAGGTTAATCAAAGTCCTGCCAGATGCAAGCAAGAATCCAGCTGAGGATGGGAGTGAGAATTCTGGAATTTGAGAGTACTTGGACAGCTTATGGTTCATCGATGCATGTATCGTAGGCAGAGCATAGGATCCGGGGGTTTTTCAGTTCAGATGAAATTTCGGGAGAAAATGGCAATTATTTTTCTTGATTTTCGTCAACAGGCCATATTGTACAACAGTGCGACCAGTTTTGAAAAGAAAGCCACCATTACAAATGTTTGTAAGCAGTGGTTGGCATTGTGAACGGATCAGCAGGCGATGCGACCACATCAAGAGATTAAAAAACAAAGTCACAGTTTTTTTGTCTGTTTTTAATCTCTTGACGTGGTCGTATCGCATGCTGATCCAAATTTTAGACAAAATTTTAGACAAATCCAAATTTTAGATCCAAATTTTAGACAAAAATCTAAAAATGCAAGTTGAGCTGTTACAATAATCCCTTCCTGCGATCGTCGTCATTTCCGACAACGTATTCAGGTTTTATTCCTTCCACGCTACCCTCAGTTCTGAGATAACTTCAGAATTGAATTCCTTGTTAAATTCCACCCCCAAGTCATGTGTCACACATGTTAAATTTTTGCACACGTATAATACGTACGTATAAAACACTTTTATACGTACGTATAATACGACGTATTATACGTAGAAAACTCACGTATAATACTTAAGTATTATACTTACCCATCCCTGCTATTTGGCCAGCCTGTCATTATGTTTGGGCCTAAACTTTGTCAGTACTTCTTTGATCAAACAAAGAAGTCAGATCCTAATGACGGGAAATTAGTTGAGAAATGCAATTGGGTCCCAACAAAGTTTTGAATATCGATGGACATTGGACATTGCGGTCAAATCGAGTCAGGACACCAAGCATGGAATTACAAGATGATCATTTCAGGAATATTGGGGCTTATGATGAGTTGGGCATACCTGTGCATTGATTGTGTTGCAAAATGCTGCAAGTTGCACAAGATGGTGATCAAACTTTGCAAGTGGATCTGAGTGCCATTTTCTTGGACAAGGTGGCCACACTTGGCAAAAACATATCACCCTTCAAGACACTTCATCAGCGAAAGCAGGTGGGGACCCACCCATCAACCCAAAATTCATAAAAGTCCTATTTTTTGCTCACCTACGATTTGGAGTTTCACACTGGCCACACAGGTTGGCCAACTAGGCACCTGCCATTGGAAAAAATACCTACAACTTCCAAGACTGCAACACATCATACCTCATCAGAGCAAATTGCAGTCGGCTGCAAGACCAACTAAAACTATCTACCTACAAGGATCGTTTGCTTACCTGTTGTGTCCTTTCTTCTGCAGGGTCAGGTGCGGCACATACTGTCAATATTGGCTCCTTGGGTAATGTCGTAATGTTCACAGGCCAGGCCTAAAATGCCAAAAAGTTGAAAACCACACTGTTATTCAAGTGAAAGAATAATTAATTTAAATCTACAAAAAAAAAAAAGATAAACGTTCAAAACTCACGACCTGTTGTTGTACGAGATTTTTACTCTCCTTTTTTCCTAAACTTATGGTTGCGGTGCTACCTTCAACACATCCTCAGGGGATGCCACTTCAGGTTTTTGCAGGAGGGGCTTTTCTCTCGAAAGGATCTGGGCAGAGCCAGGGTTGCCCCTCAAATCCATAGCAGAATTCCCTGGATTTTCCAGGTCTCTTCCCAGGTTTTAAAACCCACATTAGGATCTGGCAGGGTGTCTACGGAAAATATTTTTTGAATTTCCCTGACTGTCCAGGTTTTCCAGGTCCATATTAAAAAACTTCCAGGCCAATATGGGAAAATTCTAAGGCGCCTGTCAATAAAATCGAAAACATTCAACAAACAAACATACACCTAATAATGTTATAATGCAGTGCCAGTGCATACAATGCCACACTTCCGCACATTATTTATGCCCTGCTTCACCTTTTTCAGTGATTACTGATTTTCTCGAAACATTGGTCTCAGTATGCAAATTCTTCACAGACCTGTTTTTTTGAGAAATGTCAAATTTTTAATCTTTCCCTGACTTTTCAGGGATTTTCACAAAATCCCTGACTTTTCCCTGACTTTTCCAGGCTTGTGGCAATTCCCTGACTTTTCCAGGTTTTCCAGATGCGTAGACACCCTGGGATCTGGGCACCGACCCACTGAGGGGTCTTGGGTTCCAAGGGGCAGAGCCCCAAGCAGGGGGAACCGGAGGGAGGAGAGGAGCCCCTACAAGCTGAAGAAATGTTGAAATTCGGGATCCGATTTGGATGCAATTTTCGAATTGTTGAGACCAAATGTCCATCTCGGGCGAGCAAGAAAAAAGAAAAAGAATGCAGCTTTCAATGTTGCCTGGATTTTCCAGGTTTTCTTTTTTCCTCAATTCCCTGGATTTTACAGGTTTTTCCAGGTGCAAATGTACAATTGTCTGGATTTTCCAGGTGGGTGGTAACCCTGTGAGCACAGTTTAGCATCTGGGGTAGAGCACCAGTGGGGTTTGAAAGGGTAGAAAGAGCCCCTGGGACATTGGGGTGGAGCGGCAAAAGTTTTAGAAATTTTGGGTTCATTTTGGATGCAATGTTGATGTTCCAGATAAGGGTGAGTCAAATGGACAGAACAGAAAGGGATGGGGGATTTTTTTGGAACGTGGGGTCGTTGCCCCCTTATTCATAGTGGCTTTGATCAATGGTGCAATGAAATTTTGATCGGATCCATCCTTTTCACAATATCCAACTGGCATGGTGCATCTGCAAGTTTTGGTGCTGATAATGGAAAGTGACATAAAAATGGCACAAAACTGTGCAAATAAAATTTTGACAGTAACAAAAAATCGAACAGGCCCACGTATGTTTTGTCTCAAGCATTTCCTGGCCCAAAAGTCCAGGGAATAATCCCCTTGGAGTATTTTCCCTTGTGCCCACAGCGGCCTGGCAACCTTTTTATTTTTGCTTAGGTACCAGCGTGTGTCTCTTCCATGACACATCTTGGCCCAATGAATACACAAATTTCCGTTCTTCAAGCTGGCCTGTGTAGGGATGGGAAGGTATCCAACATGTTGTGGCCTGTGGGTAATAATAGAGCAGACAATGGGTTCTCGGTATACTTCATGTCATGCTCACGTAAAGTCACATATTGCTCGAGAAAAAAATCTTCCCCCAAATAGGTGAACTACCTACATAAGATCTGTGTTTGTCTCTGCACACAAAATTTACCATTTGTAGAGGTCCTGGGTGGTGCAATGCCATTACAAAAGATGACCATTTTGTGCAGCGTCAGAAAAGTAAGTGGATGGTGCAACTCAGCAAGGAATTTGAAACACACATTTTGCATTGTGAGCCAAAATCATAAAATTATTGCTTTAACTAACAAGAATAAAGTTCATTATCTAGCAAAGTTGGTAGACCACCGATAGCCAAACGATTGGGTAGATAATCCTTGAAAAATAGGAATAATTCTTATAGATTTTCAAAATAAACTATCGTAATACGAAACTGTCCATAGAATTACCAAATAGGTACCATATGTCAATCTGAATATGACAAATAAACTGCAACTTCCAGTGAAAAAGGCTAAGCCATAAAAGAGATATTTGAAATAGGGTCCTAAAGCCTGTTCATTTTCAGAATGGTCCGTGCCTGTTTTACAGGCAGGGATGTGCAAATTTGTGCAAAAATCGGAATTCGAAGAATTGGCAGGGCATAATTTTCGAAGCTGTAGGTTTTCATCTCAATCGTTTGATAATTCCATTCTCTGAGATTTTCACGATTTTGTTGATCTGTCTGGTTGTCTGAACAGACTCTGTCCCGCTCCTGCTTTTAAAATGTGGTGTTGCGCTGTCCCGAAAAGAAAATTTCGCTGGCCTTCCCTTTGCAATTGGACCTGAGTGCAATGGCTTGAGGCCACATCCGCTGTTGTAGCCGATAACTGGAAAACAGGCAGACGAATTCATGTCCGGAAAATTTCAAAATTATATTTCGGTTGCTTTTCAATCTGTGATAAGTTTTGTCCAAGCAAACATGTTCCGAACGAAAAGGGAAAAAAATTTGAGATGCCGAGATTCGAACCCACGATCTTCGGATCCCAAGACCAGTTTGCTCTACCACTGAGCCACCAGATCCAGCGAGATTTCGTTTCTCAAATCGCACTTAAATGAAAATTCTCGGATTTTCAGAAAAGGAATATCGGACTATTTGGACACCACTGTCGTGCCCCTGCTCCCACTTTCGTTTTGCTGGGATTTTTGGCATGGACCATTCTGAAAATGAATGCACTTTAAGTCATTACTCTGTAAGTGATGTCACTCCGAAGTCATCACTCTCTCATCTCTCTGACTGACAGAGAGAGACACCATGAGATGCTGGGCTTAAATTAACTAGGTACCTACCTATCTATTTTAAATGCACAAAATGCTGACAAAGAGGCAGACACTGAGCGATATTAGAACTAAATGAACCACCTACCGATAGGTGAGTGAAAGTAGCAGGCAGAATGATCTAACCTTGTGGACTCTCATATGATTCTTAACGTTTGCCTTCTGTGCAAATGGCATTCCACAGACAATGCATTGGAATGGCTTCTCACCAGTATGAGATCTCAAATGTTGCTCAAGATTAAAGAGCTTCTTAAATTCTTTGGAGCAAAACTGACAGTGGAGCTGAAAAGAAATTAAGTAGGGGCCTAATCACTCATTAGCAAAAATACAAGGCCTAAATGAGCTTGCA
>JASGXE010003603.1:0-11094 GCA_030068105.1 Sinentomon sp. SZTP_YWyxl
CGTCCAAATGGTAAGATTTTTGAACGGCCAGACAAAATCTAAAAAAGTCTGCCAGACTTCATGAAATCCCGTCCAAACGGCACGATTTTTTTAGGGTGACAAAAATCTGGTCTCTCACACTAAAAAGTCTGTCCATTCTGACGCGGCTTTACTCGGTGTTCTAAACTTCAGAAGAGCGACACTGGTGAGAACGGAATGTCGAAGAACTGCTTGTGAATTGCAAAACATTCCGAATTGATGAAGTGTGATGATATGGTTTTAAAGAACCTATCATTGTAATGCTTTCTTTAGTGTTGGATTTCTAAGAGTGCAATAAAACAATTATTTTTGATGCAGCAAACGAAGAATCAAGTTTCAATAGCTTCGTCAAAACAGATAAGAAATACCCGACATTGAATATGTTGATGTGACCAAATCAGTTTGTGGGCATGACGTTTTCTATCCATTCCCTGTTTGTCCCAAAACTATAAATGAGAATTTTTCCATAACAAATATTCCAAAAAGTGATTCATAGGTCCAATATTCTGAAAAAAGGCGGAGCAATTGCAAATCCTTGGTTGTAAACCCATGCCGATACGATACAGTTGCAGAGATCTCAAGATAACCACCCAATCAGCAAACAATTGGGGCATCAGGCCACCGTGAGAAACTCTTCCACCAAGAAGCAAGAGGTTCTTGCTTTCAAGAGATGTGAGCTCATTCACTACATGCATCTAGCGGAACCCAGCCCCGTTTAATCTTCTTCAGAGTTAAAGTTCCGGGCAAAATACAATCGACGCATTAATCTGAATGAGCAATCGCTATCGTATTACATCTCATTGAAAATAAACATAGTCGGGACTAAACTGAATTCGCACAATCGGTCACTACACTGTGTTGTTCCATTTTGATGCGCATTTTAACATACCAACACATACCTGTGCCAATAATTTTCCATGAGTTCCGGGTTCAACAGACTTTCGCTGCTAAAAATTACCATGGAGTTCATTCTTGCCGTTTTTCATTTTTGCCTTTCGAAGTTGGAACACTGTTAATTTAATCAAAGAACTGTGATAATACCATATCTTGTTGAGACAAATTCTATAGGCTGCAATGCACCACTGACCTGTCTCGTGCTATACAACCTGTACAATTTACCTATGCTCATGAAACTTGGAAATGTGTAAAATTTTGCAATATAATCATCCACAATATATCCCAGCATATGCTAACCACGTTGAACCATTCTACTGGTGATTGGTTGTATTCAAAAATTGTGTAGCTCTTCGGATCACTGAATATTTGATCGAAATTATTTGGTGGGATATAGACTGGTGGACTAGTGAGCGTTGCGGTCAACTGTCCTCGATAACTGGCACTGATCACGAACATTGCCAATATCCACAAAGTCCATGCCATAAATGTCATTGACGGTTTGGAAAATGATACACCCTTCTCCAGAATTATTGCAACGATCGCCAGCCAATTGTTGGACATCTAAAAAATAACACAGTTTGATTATGTTTGTTGTTACGTGTAATTCTTCTTCTTGCAACAATCGCCAGCCAATTGTTGGATATCTAAAAAATAACAGATTTCGATTATGTTTGTTGTTAATTCTCCTTCTTGCAACGATCGCTAGCCAATTATTGGGCATCTAAAAAATAACACATTTTGATTATTTTGTTGTTAATTCTTCTTCTTGCAACGATCGCTTGCCAATTGTTTGACATCTAAAAAATAACAGATTTCGATTATGTTTGTTGTTAACTCTTCTTCTTGCAACGATCGCCAGCCAATGGATGATTCCAATTGTTGGACATCTAAAAAACAACACATTTTGATTTTTTTTTTGTTTATTCTTTTGCTCTTCACACTAAGTTTTACTTGTCTGTCGCTTTCTCAAATCTTTTATTGGACTCTTCAAATCTCTCGAGTTTGGGTGATTTGCTTCATCTGAATGGTGAAGCTTGGGACAAGAGTCTTGTGTCGTGCAGCGAATCAATCTCTCATGATGACTGGACAGGTAAGAACAATCGCATGAAAGGAATTAATACACCATTACCTTTCACACTGCGCTTCTAAATATTGCCGTGAACAGTGAAGTATAACCTCGGAGTGATGGCCAAGCTTGACGGACGAGGATACGATTATGCATCTGTATATCGAATAAGGCGTTTTCGGCTGATTTCCATCGCAGATACGTTTGTCCTCTTATACTGTTCATGCGTTCGAAATCACGACAATAACGCAAGTTTCACACTGGTGGATGATGCCGAGACGAGTTGCAAATGCATCATCAGGTGTTCAAACGGGCATGGTGATAGGGAGCTCCCTTGCCGGTCAGCCAGACTGCGGACACAGTGAGCCGCCAAATTTGGAGCGGAACTTGACTGAATAAGTTCCGCTGCAACTTATTCAGTTGTTGTGAATGAACAACAACTGAATATGAACCTCAGTGCTTGATTGCTGTAATGAATGCCAACAGTTCCTGAACTAAATTTTCACGGATCCTCATTGACGGAATTAATTATTAAAGAGATAGAAATGCGGATACATTATGTGCGACTGAGCAAAATCCCTGCAATACGAGAGTTTTTAATGGGGGATAGCAACCGGCAAACAATAGGGGCGGCCACGCCCCTTATTCGCCTCCCCAGGGGACCCCTACCCTTCCCCTGACGTCATCATTACGCAATAGGGTAAGGAAACTTTGCAGGGAAAGAATGACTCATCCCCATGATCATTGATGAAGTTGGATAGCAACCGGGCAAAGGTGACTCATCCTCATGATCGTGTATGAGACTTTCCCAGCGCTTGAGAATCAAGCGATAGTAATTAATACCCTAGCGGTGTCCTAGGCTACCTGACCCCATCCCTGCCTAAGCGCGCCTTTGCGGGCTATTGCGAACCTTCCCCAACCTCCCACGATGAAGACCTACCCTGGGGCTTTCCTCCCTTCAGCCGCTTCGGGACAGGGACCGTAGGCCAGTCGTCGCAATCCCACCACAGCCTAGGGGACTCGGTCCCCAGGGAATCTTCACTTTCCTCCGTCAGCAGGCTCAGTTCGCCCTTAACTGGCGAGCGCGTAGGTCCGTCACCTCGGCTCGCCAGTGGCCAAATGGCAACGTCTCCATCGCTGCTTGGTTTGATATATCAAAACGCCATTTACTGCTCCGCCCACTCGGATCTCTCACCTTGTGCCTGTTTGTGGACCGATAGTGGCATCTATCGAGTGTCAAATCAGCTGATCTTACTCCCATCTCTCGGAAAAATCCCGCAACACAACCAAAATGGTCCTCGGAACCTCGAATTCTTACTTCCCACAAGTCTGATGGGATGGCGCCACCATCACTTCCTAACTTCGGTTCGGATCTTCGATTTCCTAGCAGTTCGCGTTTCCTCTGGGGTTTTTCGAGCAATAGGTACCTTCCCAACACCTTGCTAGGCACCGTTAGGGTAGTGGCGTCACATTAGGGGCAAATCCAAGCTGCATTGTCGGCGCGCAACACCCATCGTCCAGAAACTAAGTCCGGCGTCGTATTCGTTTGGAGCCGATCTTGGCAAAATTTGACAACTTCTGTCAGGAAGGAAAACTGATTGCTCTGGTCGCATAAACCCGAGTTGAGACTCCTACCAAGGGGAATACCCTTAGAGCTGTCTTGATGAAGGCTGTGTGACTGGAGTATGTGAATTTGAATTGGTATGGCCAGGTTAACCCGGCAAGTTAATTCTTGTCTGCGGTTGGTAATTCCTCATGCCTGAATTTTCAGATTCATTTTTATTTTGAGAACGGATCTCGGCATGCTTCGGCAGGTAGGGCCTCGTGTCACGTAAAACCTGTCTGGCATATGTCCGACCATGGTTCTAATCAATTCAATTTAGTCCCTGTTTCAGATCTCGTCCACGCTCGGAAAGTCCGCGGCTTTCTGAGGAATAAAGTGGTGAATCTGGTTCTCTAACCTCTCTCTTTCCTTTCACTCCACGATTGGAGTAGAGCATCCACCTATCATACCGGCTTGTACTCCCTAGAGGGTGGCCCGAGATCGCTGTGGAATAACTCTCCTCTCGAGCAGGAACTCTGTTTTTTATGATTCTATCGACTTTCGGATGATCCCCTCCGACGTACCCGGCTTTCACACTTTTGTGAGGCCCGGACAAAGCGAGTCGTTGTGGAGGCTCTCTCCCTACGTTTGTGAATCCCTTCTCCTCTCTTTGCTCTCTTCTTCTCTTCCGCTCTCCTTTCAGGGCAAATCAACCCATGGCGCGTGCGGTTCCCTCTCCCTTGCGGTTCCCTCTCCCTTGCGGTTCCCTCTCCCTTGCGGTTCTCTCTCCCTTGCGGTCTCCCTCCCTTGCGGTTCACCATTTCCCTCGCTTGCGGTTCCCTCGGAATCCCAACTAAGGCCCTCGGTCTTAGTTGGGATTCCTCGCGTTTGGTTCTCCCCGGGATCCCGCTCAAAACCATACAAAGTATGGTTTTGAGCGGGGTTCATCGCGTTCGGTTTTTCGGATCCCTGCTAAGGCCTTTGGTTTTGGCAGGGATTCATCGCGTTTGGTTCTCCTACCATTGCACTGCGGTAAACACGAACCAACTCCCTGCGCGCGGTACACACGAACCAACTTGCCGCGTTCAAAAGCGCCATTATTTCTTATTCAGTACACACGAACCAACTCCCTGCGCGCGGTACACACGAACCAACTTGCCGCGTTCAAAAGCGCCATTATTTCTTATTATGTACACACGAACCAACTCTCCGCGCGCGCGTTACACACAACCAAATCCCCGCATGCACGACACATACAACGCAACTCCCGCGCGTTACCGACCGAATCCCCGCATGCGGAGTGCCATATTCCCGCGTGCGTCGGCGCTCTATCTTCGCGTGGCGCCCCGATCGCGCGTTGCCGCCTGCGGACCGTGGTGCCCGGATCGCGCGTTGCCGCCCGTGGATCGCGTTGTGCCCCAATCGCGCGTGCCGCCCGTGGATCGCGTTGTGCCCCGATCGCGCGTTTCCGCAACGTCGCATTCGGTTCCCGCGTGCGGTAAGTCCAATTTCCCCGCATGCGCTGCCGCAAGTTACCGAATTCCCGCACAGCGAACACCAACACCTCCGAAAATCACGAACACCAACACCTCCGAAAATCACGAACCCCCACCGCATCCGAAAATCGCGAACCCCGATACATCCTAAAATCACGAACCCCCACCGCATCCGAAAATCGCGAACCCCGATACATCCTAAAATCACGAACCCCCACCAGATCCGAAAATCACGAACCCCGATACATCCTAAAATCACGAACCCCAATTGAACTGGGTTCGTTAAAAAAAAAACTCGATACAAAAAGGAAGCAAATTGAACTGTAGGGCAAATTGACTGTGGGCAAATCAACTGTAGGGCAAAATCAACTGTAGGGCAAATTGAACTGTAGGGCAAATTGACAATAGGGCAAATTGAAGAAGCAATGAGGAGCTTAAACACCTCACCACAGATGGCAGGGTTTGAAAGTAGTTCACGCGATGACCACAGACGGCACCACAGGTTGAATAGAAGTTTGCTGTTTTCCCCACAGATGGCAGAGTTTGAATAGTAGTTCGCCGGGTTTCCTACAGATGGCAGAGCGCGGGATGAATCGACATGACCTGACCTGACCTTACAATAGATGGCAGCACAGGTAAAGACCCCTTCCCACCTCCCGGTGGGTTGTGCTTAGGCAGATCCTTTTTCCCGTTTTATATACGGCTGCACGAGCCGGTCGGAGCTCAGTCTTGTGCTTTGTTTGGTTGTGTGCGGTTCTCCTCCAGTTCTCCAGTTCTTATCTTGTGCTCGTGATTATAGGTAGTGTGAATTTTTCAAAGTGTGAATATTTTTTTGTGTTTCATTTTTGCTGCTGATTGAGTTGTGTTGGGGATTTGGCGAAGTGGACCCCTGGTGCGGAGTGAGGAAATTCGGACCTCTGGAATTGTGGTGAGGGAATTCGGTGAAGTGGACACCTGGTGCGAAGTGAGGAAATTTGGACCTCGAGTGTTGGAGTTTACGTGAGTGCAGAAGACACTTCTGGTCTGTTGCGGTGTGTTGGGAATTCGGTGAAGCGGACACCTGGTGCGAAGGGGTGAGGAAATTTGGACCTCGAGTGTGGTTAGTTGGACCTCGAGTGTGGTGCGAAGTGAAGTGAGGAAATTCGGACCTCGAGTGTTGGAGTGTGTGATAGTGCAAAAGACACTTGCGATTTTCCAAGAATCCGGGACTTGGAAAAATTTTGTCAGCCGAAGTGGTGAAATTGACACTTGCGATTTTTCAAAGTTTAGGACTTGTGATTTTTTAGAATTTAGGAGTTCAGGGACTTGTATATTTTTAGTTTGAGAATTTGGTGCAGGTGCTAGGCACTTGTGATTTTCGAGGCTTTGGACTATTAATTTTTAAAGGAGATCGAACTCGTCCTTCCCGAAGTGAATTGGTGCACGAAGTTGGTTGTGTAACGTGATTGGACCTGTATGTTTTCAAGTGTTATACCGGAAAAGCGGACCCGACCTGCCCTCGATTTCTTTGGATTTGTTTGCTTTTTCTCTTGGTTTTTGATCACCTAACCACTTAAATAAGGTAATCCTTCATTGGTTAATTTTTTACGCCTTGACAATGGAAGCTGTTCCAATAGCTAAATTAATGGAAAAACTGCAAGAACTGGTGAGGAAGGGGGAACAGAACATCGACATCCTCTCGGTGGCTTGTGTTGTAGCCGGCCTCGATGCTCCTCCCACAAAAGCGATCACACACAGATTTGATGGAGAAAAAGTTGTCCCGATTACGCAACCAGATGTAGAAAACAACAAATCAGGACATGTTGAAACCAGTGCCGCGTCCGAACTGGTCACACCTGCTCCTTTGGTTCCTCCCGGATTTTCACCACTCCCTATTCATCAGAACATATCCGGCTCACCTGCGGAAGAAGACACACATCCGGCTCCGTCCACATCCGGGTACATTTCCCGAATGTCAAAGCGCAAACCGATCGCTTCTGGCCACACAAAGACCAATAAACCTGCCGCTCGTCCAAATTTTCGGAAACCAAGGGCGCCTCTGGATGGAATATCTTGGGCTGACATGAGGCCATCATTTGATGACTCAGTCGCCCACCTTATTCCAACAAGCAAACTTGTGCAAACAAATTCAGGCACAGATTTCACAAACATGACCGTGTATCCACCCCTGCCAGTCTCTCCAATCCAAGAACCATCTTCACCCGCTGCACCACAGATTCGAGTGCCTGAATTACCAAACTCGCCAGAGCCTGTTCACCCTAAAATACCCAAAACTACCATCCTCTCGAAGCCGGCATTGGAATCTCCAGACCACACCATGCACTGCCCTGAATTAAAGGATTGGCTGGCGGATGTTCCCGCAAAGACCAGATCGGAACAGTACCCACGCCGTATGGCCTCCATCTTGGGATTCCTACCTGACACCCCACCCGCACCCACCCAGGAATCCACTCAACAGTGCCAGCCAGTCCAGTGCCCTAAACCTTTGGAATTGGTCTGTCAAACACCACGGAAGTTGGCTCGTGCAAGGAAACCTGAAGTCCCTGTTGGTTACTTGCCTTCCCCCATCCCCAGCGAGCCAACTTGTTTGACGAAACCTAGACCTTTCAAGAGGCTTCCAAAGGTTAAAACACCACCTCCAATGCCTGCAAAAAGACCTGTCCCCGGATTGATCCCAATTTCCAAGGGCTCTGGCACTCGTTCAAAGGCCAAGAAGCGGTCAGCCTCACCTCTCATTCCTGGTTTCAAAAGAGTCGGGTCTGCTCTTCATCAGGCCCCACCCGCCCACACATCGATCTCCGACTTGACCACCCCCAACCCCTTCGCCCCTCTGGTCAAGTCACCGAAAGCTTCCCGTCTGCCGCTGAAAAAGCGCCCGGTTTCGGAAGAAGATGCAGACAGCCCTTTGGTCAGTTCTTGCCTCCCGCTGAAAAAGCGGCCATTTGCAAACGCAGGTGCAGGCAGCCCACCGCGGACCAAACCCCGCACTAACCCAAAGACGCCCACCGTCCCAATGCACACTCTCCGAAGAAGGGGATCAAATTTGACCCAAGTTGGGTCAAATTTGACCCAACTGCTGGGTCATATATGAGCCAGAAGAAAGTGGGTCAAATTGACCCAGTGGTGTTGGGTCATGAATTTGATCCCTTCGGTTGGGTCAAATTTTTGTACCAATATTTTGTCAAAATCACCCCAAACCGGGATGACTTCTAACAAAAATTTCGGTTGTTTATTCAAGAAAATTCTGTTGAAACACCTTTTCGGTATTGTGGTTTCATTAAAAAAACTCAAGTTCAATAGATCTCCATTTCCAGTCCCCAAGTCTACATCAAGACCTAGGGAGAGTGGCGGATCATCGTTATTGAAGCGATGGCGTATGCCCATGTCACCGACCTCACATTGGACTTTATTGTTTTTGAAATTCGCGTTCGGAACGGTTACCCCAAAGTCATTCGTTTACAGATGTAAATTCCTGACAACTCCACGCTGAGTTTATTTGCCCGAAGTGTGATCCTCTGCGGAAACAAAGTGTCACAATGGAGTATAACAGTGTCCAATTGTACGGCAAAACTCCAAAAGAGCCAGGAACATGAAATCCGATCAATATTTCGACTGATTTCTTCGAACTGACTTGTGGTGCCATCTGCATGACTAATTCTCAACATATTGACCCAACGGGTTGACTCATTTGTGGGTCAATTTTTTGAACCAATATTAGGTTAAAAATCATGGTGTCGCTAGGCTGCAAAATGTCAACGTAATTGAGACCATTGAAATAAAAGTGATGAGTTTGTGGTTTATAAACCATTTTCGTGAATCCGTGAGCGAAAAAGTACGTATCAACTTTCAATACTTGAAATCACAAAATGACTCAATTTTTGGTTGCTTTGACTCCAACGAAGGTGTCAATTATTGACTCAACATTGGGTGCATATGACCCAATATTTTTTGACCCAGTGGTTTGGGTCAAATTTTGATCCCTTTCTTCGGAGAGTGCAGACAACAACCTGCCGCTTGATGGTGCCCGCATCAAGTGCCGCCCTGCAAAACCGGGCATGGTCCGCGCTGGCTCGGCACACAGCGCCATCCCACCTGTGGTCCGCGATCCATCCCCTGCCGGCCAGGTCTGCGCTCAGGGCACCGCAATGGACCAGCCGTGCGCCCCCACCCCAGCGGATCACATCCCACAAGGCGCCGTGACTCCAACCAGTGTCGAGCCCTCTCCCTCTGCCGCACCTGTCTCCCCACTCTCACCTGTTTCATCCATGGGTTTGCCACCCAACGAATTCGGCATTCTTCCTGTTTCCTGTCCAGAGGGCGTCACAAGCCGTTCACCGCGTCAATCTCTTTTATCCTTGGCAACCGATTCCTCTCCCATCATTTTTCCCGAGTTTCATGGAAACGATTCGTCCAATTATGGTGAACGGTTTAATCTCGTGTCCTGTCCCTCACCCCTGACCACCCATCTCGATTTCGTCCCATTCTCACCACCTGCCCCGCCCAGACAAGATGGTGTCATTTTATATGCCGATAACCTAACTATGCCCGACTTCGACACCATCTTCAATTCTTTTGATTATTTCCAACCATTGACCTCTCTCCCAATCTTTGATATCAACTCTCCGCCTCGGTCAATGACCCCAGACAGGTCAATGACCTCAACTCCTCTTGCCAACGAGTTTCTCCGAAACGATCCACCACAAAGCCCAATATTTCATGAACAAACAGGTTACGGCATGCCCTCTACCTCCAGTGCTCGCGGAACCACTGATTTGGACCCCGAATCCCCACCCACCATCAACCACTCAGCTTTTCACCCATACAACGTGACAGACGACAGCATTGAAGAAAACCCAAGGTTCGGGGTCCAGGTTCGAAAAGTATCCTTGTCAGCAATCCCTTCAGCAAGAATGAACAGAGCACTGGAGACTATTCATGGAGCCCTCACGCAAAGTCTTGAAGACGGTGATTTCGTCCAAATAACAATAGACAATAGGGACAGGACCTTTTCTCAAGAGCTCCCCTTCCGCCGCCTCGATCAGCTGACACCGGATCATCTCAATGAAATGGTGGAGGCTGGTCAACAGTCAAACCGAGACGCGCCTCTGGACAATCTCGATATCACCCTGACCACCTGCAGGTCACCCAAAGGTTTCGGTCCTGGCCATGCCTTAAAAAGAGGTATTGCTGCCAAAGAAACATTCAATAAGGCTTGCAAATCAATCATTCGAATCCAAAACAAGGACCGTATCTGTTTAGCTAGAGCACTGGTCGTTGCCATTGCTAAAGCCAGATAGAGAGTTTATGTGTTCGCTGGCAACCGTCAATCAAAAGGGATTAGTGACGACACAATGAGTCATCGATGACGTCATCGATGAATCACCGATGTGTCAACCATGAGGCACAGCGTGTTGCGTATGCATCAGGGGTAAATGACGTCATCCCCGTGAACGTGGATGAGACACTATTAGGAGCACATAAACTCTCTCCCTAACCTAACCTAGCTTAACCTAACCTATCCAAACCTAACCATGTTCAGTCTTTCCCCAAACCTATGCTCAACTTGCCCACTCTCATTTGGCCTGGCCCCTCACCATCCCAACCCAACTCCTCTCAACTGACCAAACCCTGCCACACCTCACCTCACGTAACCTAACTTCGTATGTTCTAAAAATGTCCAATACCCTGCCCCTCTCCTGCCAACCGGAGAAGAGCGGGGTTGTGCAATACTGGCTAGGGTTGCTAGGCCCGTATTCCCCGGCCACCAGGGTAGACTACCTTCCAGCATTCGGAGGTTTCGTCACCGGAGGGTTTTGCACACGGCCGGGTTATTTTATTTTTTTTATTTTGTTTTTTGATTTTATTAATTTTTTTTTTTTTTTAATTTTTTTTTTTTTGCTTTTGTTTTTTTATTTTGTTATTTGAAAGGAAATGAAAAAGAAAATCTGTACACATTTTACCACCCTGTTTTAAAAAGTAAAATGCAATACAAAATAAAAAAACAAAAACCCCTTCAAAATGGTTGGAACCCAACGGAAATTCCCTTTTTCCCACAACCCGTACCATATTCACAA
>JASGXE010003605.1:0-13696 GCA_030068105.1 Sinentomon sp. SZTP_YWyxl
TGGGGGAAAGAGAAGAATCCTGGAAGTGGCTTGAGATTCTGGGACTTATGGAGGTGTACCAAACTCCGAATTCGGGCAAGCGATTCATTTTGCACGGATCAGCCGGTCACTTGTCCAGGACAGACTAAAGTTGGGAATGGTGTAATATAGGGAAAATAAAGCATTATAGGTACTTTATGGGAAATTCAACGTGATGCATGCCAAATATAGGAGAAAGCAACGATATAAGGTCATGAATTTGAAACATCCAACGTCCAACGTCATCATTGATGTCCAACTGTCACGTGTAGCGGCGGCTTAATCTCCACGGCGGCCAGATGTCCACGGCGGCCAGTTGTCCTCGGCGGCCAGATGTCCACGGCGGCCAGTTGTCCGGCGGCCAGATGTCCGGCGGCCAGATGTCCACGGCGGCCAGTTGTCCACGGCGACCAGTTGTACGGCGGCCAGATGTCCGGCGGCCAGATGTCCACGGCGGCCAGATGTCCGGCGGCCAGATGTCCAACTCTGGCGGCCAGATGTCCGTCGGCCAACTGTCCGGGAACCGTCCAGGTCAGATGACCACCGGTGCATGGTTTTCGGACCACCTTATACCATGCGAGACTGGTCATGAGACCATCCTTGACCATGCAGTTATGGTCAGATGACCACCTGTGAACCTGTTTGACCATGCCAGCATGGTCAAATGACCACCCCAACTTGGTCCGTTGACCATCTTTGACCATCCCTGCCGGGTCAAGTGACCATCTGAACATGGTTCGTACCCATACCATGACCATGCAGTCCTGGTCAGATAACCGTTCGTGACAAGTCCTTTGACCATCCCTGCCCGGTCCGGTGACCAGCTTGAACCATCATAGCCTGGTCAATTGACCAGCCTAGCATGGTCCGGAGCCAAACCATGGCGACGCTGTCCTGGTCAAACGACCATTTTCGTCGCATTTCTTTTCCCAATAGCTTGACAACGGCTGCAGCACAAACGCTGAAATTTGGATAAAAAAGTAGCACAAACGATGTCCCAAAGCGCAATTCGCTGCAACAAAAATTGCAAAGTCGCACCGTCTGGCGTGACGATAGGTACGTAAGCCGATTCGCGCTGGCAGGAATGACGTCACGCCAGACAAATTTCTTTTCGTAACATAAGGAAAACGGCCGTTGCACAAACTATTTTAGAAAATATGGGCACACGCCAGCACAAACCTGGAACAAACGATATGACAAAGTCGGATTTACTGCAATCAAAATTATTGCCGCTTTACACCGGTCGGGGGACGTCATGCCAGCATAACTGTATTAGTTGAAAGAGTCGTTTTTGCAATAATTGAGCAAGGTTGTTCCAGAAACGCTGAATTTTTTGGGCATGAACTTGCACAAACGTAGCACAAACGATGTGTTAAAACGCAACACCTGCTACCAAAATTATTTCAGATTCGCACAGGCTAGCGTGACGTCTTGCCAGCCTGACATGTTTTCGCAATAACTCGCAAACGGGTGCTGCATTAACCTGAAATTTGAGCAAAAGCAGCACAAACGATGTGCCAAAGCGCAATTCGATGTGAAGTCACTCCTGCCTGACATATTTGTTATTGCAATAACTTGAGAACGGTTGCTGCACAAATCCTAAAATTTGGGTAAAATTCATGCAAACGCAGCACAAATGACGTGCCAAAGCACAATTTGTTGCGACCAAAATGCAAATTCACGCTGGGTAACGTGACATCACGCACACTGATGGCATATACCCAAACAAACGATATGCGATGTCTTGACTGGTTTCTTTTCGGAATTGACCCATTTGGCGTTACACGCAGAATGGACGATTCCATGAAGATCACCATCTCGCACTCACGATGATACATAGGTGATAAATGCGCACAGCACAGGTGGAGAGTTGTGTTGAATGATGCGAAACGCATCCGCTCAGGTCTTCAAGCTTCCACCAGATGCGCGAAGTCAAAGCAAACGTGTTTGACCTGCAGCGGTTGGTCGGACATCCACTATCACCCGCGGCTCCGATCCGAATGCCAACTGGATTGGTCGGGTGACCATGGTCACCAGTGCCATCTTCTATTTTTTGACCGGTTTAGGGTGGTCAAAATTCTGAAACTGGTCGTCTGACCACTTCAAGTGGGTCACAAAGGTGGTCAATTCTCCGTTGACCTGCTTTGACCACTTTACCCGGGTCAAACGACCAGCCCAGCCTGGTCGTCATTTTTGTTGACCCGGCAGAGCAGGTCTACCGACCACCTATACCAGGTCAAGTTTTTACAGTGTGACAGACGAAAACGCCTTCTTCTTTCACTCAATGTCCTCCAACCCAGCATCGATATCATCTCTGTCACGCTACTCTGACGCCGATAATCCCCCGCAGAACAAACCGAGATGCTCTACGCTGGATCTTTTAGACTGCCGCAACTTGCACGGCGACCCAGGGATCCCAGGCAGTGGCAGCATACTCCAAGACGGACCTTACAAGGCTAAGATAAGCGAGCTCTCTGATCACTTTTGGGCATTTTCGGTTCTAGCGCCCTGTTGGCTTTTGCGGCCACCATGCGAGCGTGCACCGCCCAATCGAATAATTTACAGTTGAACCTCACTCCCAGAGAAGTGATTTCCTCCTGCTGAGGAAGCACCCTGTCCCCTAGAAGATGCTGAAATTCAAATGCATTCATTTTTGTCAAAAAGCGGATAAAATAAGCGATATTTGTGGTTATAGGCGATATTGAAAATCGTGAGTGGCTCCGTTTTGATAGTTTGCAGTGAAAATGGAGGGATCTAATAATACTTTGCCTTTTAAAATTTTAATGATAAATGCGAGCCTTTTCTGATTTCTGCGTGTACTGATAGGGGTGAGCTTAAGATCAGTTAACATGGAAGTGTCACTTGCTGTTCGCTCATAGATTCCAGATTTGAATCTGGCTGTAGATTGTTGTCGCTTTTCAACTGCATCAATTTGAGAAGATAACGAGATATTCACAAGGTTAGGTAAAACCGTGGCCTTATTGGCTTGGATTTATTCTCATGTGAGAGATTCCAATGCAAAAATCTTAGGCCGACCTGGCTTTGTTGACAAACGCATTTACTTGTTCCTCCAGTCTCTACAATGCTCATGAAGCGTATAACGCGCAAAGATATTTGAAAAAGATTTTGGTCTCCACATTCCGTAACCATACTTATTTCCAAGGCAAACAGGGCTCTGCACTTTGTAAAAATGAATTGCAGGAAATGCCCTCCCAAGACAAGAGCTTTTGTGAGAGAGCCAAAGAGCAAAATCTTATATCAGCCTTGTGAGACCCATTCCCGAATCCGTCTCAGCTTGGGATCCTTGGCTGGATTGTCTGATCTCTTCTCTAGAAAAAGTCCAGCGATAAGCTACTCGTTTCATGGCAGGTGATTTACAGGCCCCGTAGCAGAGTGAACGACATGCTGAGTTCCCTGGATCGCTCCAATCAAGGAGGCGAGTGGCACGGCTGACCTGCTTGTTTCTTGTCCTTGGGAACATCGGGGGTTGGGTCAAATTTCTGGAGCAGCTAAACATGCCGGCGTTCTATTCGCATAGAGATGTAGGCTATAAGCTCCTATTTCTATCATGATGCGATAAATTTGACGTTACAATTCACTTGTTTTCTTTTTTCTTGCATAGCCCCTAAATGCCTTTTTCCTTCTTGCGTTTTGCATTGCATCTTGCATTGCATTTCCTTCCTATCTTGTTGCAATTTTCTTGTTTTCTTTTCTTGCATTATTGCATAATTGTATTTCCTTTATACTTGTAAATGGTGTACTATATTCAATAGGAGGCAACTCCGAATAATTGATTGATTAATCCATTCATCGGGCCTGGCGAAAATCATTGTTTAATTAATTCAAAATCATATAAAATCGTGGAAAAATGGGATTTTTAACCGAATAATTTCGTTCGTTGACGATATCCCAGTAAACAACGACATAGTTTAAAAGTATACTTATGACAACTTAACTGGTGGGAAAACAATTTTTTCCAATAGTGACACAACAACCATTTGGTGATCGGAAATTCCGCAGGCGGCACGTCAATGCTGAGAAGAGGTGATCAATGGTGACCATAGCTATATGTATATGTCCAATACGAAACTGGATGTGTGGGTGGCAAAGTGTTGGTTTTTAGCACGTTGCTTGAATCCAAAATCATTTACAATTCCCTCAGTAATATAACTCTTATCGTTGGGTTTAGGATAAGGCCTGGGTTGACTGTGATGAGAGGATCAGAAAGATTTGGAGGGTTGACGTCTCCGCAAACAAGCATTAACAATAACTAGAATGATTGTCTGATATTTTTCAATTCAATTCTTTATTCGTCGGAGTTGCCTCCTATTGAAAAAATAGCACACATTTACATAAAGAATAATGCACACAAAAGCAAAGGGTAAAAAAATTTACAACAAAACACAATTGTGAATGCATATTGTCTCGTGTCAACTATACAAGCCACCAAAACATGTTGACCGGTACTCCTTTATCGGTTCCCGCTTTCTATAGGCGTTTCATGAGAATATGCTAAACTTAGCGGATCCTCAAAAATTTCCGCCGGTATAGGGAATTCCACTCAGTTATAGATCTTCCCAAGAATGAAAATTTTCCCACATCTTTACGAAATTGCCTCAAACGTAGCTTAAAGTCATGATCCTTACGAGAAAGATACGTAGGCGGGTCAATATAGAAGGGAGCATATCCTCCCACCCTCCCACTTTTGCAAGAATTTGGGCTATCCCGCACAGACGAAAACTCCTTCTTCTTTCACTCAATGTCTTCCAGCCCGGCAGAGACAACATCCCTGTCACGCTATACTCTGGCGCCTATAATCCGCCTGGACAAACCGCGCTGCTCTGCGCTGGATCTTTTCAACCGCTGCAACTTGTGCGGTAACCCAAGGATCCCAAGCCGTGACAGCATACTCCAGGACTGGTCTTACAAGACTAATATAAGCGAGCTCTCTGATAACTTTCGGGCATTTTCACTAATTTCGTTTCACAAAATATAGCGCCCTGTTGGCTTTTGCGGTCACCATCTGAATGTGGCCAGTCCAATCATGCTTACAGTTAAATCTTACTCCTAGATAAGTGATTTCCTTCTGCGGGGGAAGCAGCCTGCCTCCTAGAAGGTACTGGAAATCAAATGCACTCGTTTTGGACGACAAGCGGATAAAAATGCACTTATTTAGATTAACATTCATAGATGAGTTTGAGTACCAGTCGACTAATTTGTTCAGGTCATTTTGTAAAATAGCACAATCATCATGACTTTTTACATGCGTATAAATTATGCAATCAACCGCAAATAAACGAACACGTGACTTGATATGCCATATTAGATCATTCACATGTATAATGAACAACAGAGGGCCCAGGATGCTCCCTTGAGGGACCCCGGAAGTGTCTGGCAGAGGATCAGAATACTGATTATCGACTCTAACTTTGACGTGGTTCTACGAATTCACGATCGTTTTCGAAAGGCAAATTTTGTTTTCAGTGTATTTTGGGGCCATAAAAGTCCAAAATCTTAACAGGATTAAAAAAGTGCAATTGGCCAAGTCCATTTTATTGTTATATTCCTTTTAATTATATTTCCATCTCATTTTCATTCCCACTATTTATAAACCAATTCACTTCCATTTAAACCTGATTCAAATCAATTCAAGTTTCACTTCAATTTCAGGTTTCATTACAATTTCTATATTGAATTTCAATTCCGTTTCAAGTACGTTCCATAATACAGTACCAATGCGAATCCCAGATATTTCATTGGTTTCAAATCAGTTTCCGTTCAGTTTCAATTCGCTTTCAATTCCGTTTCCATTCAATTTCAATTCAGTCGCAATTCAATTCAATTTTATTTTAGAATCAAGAATATTTACAAGCACAATCATCAAAGAAAATTGGAAAAATTTTGAAGACGTTCCAGATGCGCATTTTGAATCTCTAATGCGCAGGATCCTCCTTCCGAGGATGAAAGCGTATCTTCTGGTGATTTCTGCACAGTTATATACTTAGACATTCAAAATACCCGGGCCATAGGAGATTTTGTCAGACTTTTGAAGCACGGGGCGGGCAATGTTTATTCCCCATCTGTAAGCGCTGTTAAATGCATTCCTTCATGTAATGTGTTTGTGTGCTGCTAAATGGGGAATTACATTGCCCCGTGCTTCAAAACTGAAAAAAATCGCCTATGGCCCGGGAATATAGAATGGCTCCGTATACATTTGCCTAGATATTCGGCTGAATTTCGCATTACAAATGAAGTTGATAAGGGAATTGTAAGAAAAAATCAAGCCCCTTTACATTACCTCTCTTCACCAGTTGTCCTGGAGCAAATTTCCTGGCAGGCATAAGTTGCTCCATTCGTATTCATGGTAATAGACTCTACTCAACCGTGTTTTGTCCGAAGCAGTAAGATTGAAAGCCAATAAGGACCCTTCAACTGTGTTATCCTCCAAGGATTCCCTCATCAGCCGTCTATGTTTCGATTTTAATGGAGCAAAAAAGGTACACCCCTGAGAAACAATGAACGCTGCAATGTCTGTGCCGCGAAAAAATTCATTTGCATATATCTTACCTCGGATTACATGGTCAGGGGCAGTTTCTTGATTTTGATGAAGCAAAAACACTGCTGTTTCCCTGAGAAACAATGAGCGCTGCAATGTCTGTGCCGCGAAATGTTCATTTGCATATATGCCTTGCATTATAGGGCCAGTTTCTTGTTTTTGATGAAGCAATAACACTGCTATTTCCCTGAGAAACAATGGGCGCTGCAATGTCTGTGCCGCGAAAAGTACATTTGCATATGCCTTGGATTACTTTAGGGGCAGTTTGCAGTTTCTTGCAATAATGCTGATAAACAGCGACGATGGCTTGCAAGTGTCTGATCTGATGATTTTCTGAAGGTTTGCTGTTCACAACACCCCCGAGTTCTGTTGAGAACACACTATACCATCTTCGTTGGTGAGGATACGCGGCATTTTTCAAAGGACATGGTCAGACCAAGGCCAATGGAAAAACCCCTTCAAGTCTCACACATATCCCCACGCTCAGAGTGTTGGTCATTGTGCCCATTCTGAAAGGAAAAGGCATGTGATTTGTTTTGTTTCCATCACCAAAATGACGTTTCTACAGAATTTCCAAAAATCAACGAATGGAAATTCTCTTCTGTGGCCTTGGCGGATGTTCAACTCCATCCTTTCGCGAAACCTATATGCCAGGGCCAACCCACCCACCTGCATCAAACTAGACATGGAGCATAAATATTTTTGCAACTTTCCGGTCTCATCCAGATGCATGACAACGTTCAGTATGAATTGCAGACACCTGCAGGGACACATGCGCAGGGCTAGCATATTCCACAGCTGCAACGGTAATTCATCGCGCTCCAAAGCATAAAATTCGTCTCCACGCGGATATTTGCAATAAAAATTTGGAGTTCAGCCTCGGCGAGGCCGTGTGACTGGGTGCAGTGAAAGTGCCGGACGCAGAGCGCTTGGTGGTGGTTTGGTGGAGAGCAGGTTTGGTGGTTTATGGAGCAGTTTTTTTGGTGGTTTGGTGGAGCAGGTTTGGTGATTTGGTGGAGCAGGTTTGGTGGAGGTGGTGGTTTGGTGGAGAGTGCCGGACGCAGAGCGCTTGGTGGTGGTTTGGTGGAGAGCAGGTTGGTGGTTTGGTTTGGTGGAGCAGTTTTTTTTTTTGGTGGTTTGGTGGAGCAGGTTTGGTGGTTTGGTGGAGCAGGTTTGGTGGAGGTGGTGGTTTGGTGGAGAGTGCCGGACGCAGAGCGCTTGGTGGAGGCTTGGTGGTGGTTTGGCTTTTCAATTTTCTTCCTTCTGATTTCCAATGCTTCCAATTTGTTTCATCGTAGTTTTAGTTAATTAATTTATAGTTAATTTGTTAATTAGTTAATTAGTCAATTTAATTTAGTTAATCAGTTTTAGCGTAGTTTGGGCAAAAAAGTTGCCTCTAAGTGACTTTTCTTTTGCAGGCTTCCAGAAAAAAATTGAATGTGTTAAATGCGGAGTTTCGCCGATGTGTGAGATTTCTGCAACACAGAAAATCGTTGATGAGGGGAAGTAACAGTGATTCGTGTTCCCCACTCGCGTGGCCACGGGCCAGTTCTCTCGGTGAACCGCCAAGGCCCTCTGAAAAATCTGAGCCCATGATATCTAGGAGCTGGACCTGAAATGCCAAATACAAAAAGTATAAATGGAAAATTGCGCAGCGATGCCAGGTCATAATATTTTCCAAGTCCTCTGTGAAATATCATTGATTATACGTTTTCAGGGAAATATATCTCGCAAAAAAATGCCCCAAAAATTCCAGCGCCCTGCAGACGTTTCTTTGACAACGTTCAGTATGATTTGCGGACACGTCCCGGCATTTTTCAGTCGGATATCGGTGTTTCGGATGGCTGTTTTGTTTTGCAACATGTGATTTTTCAACAAGCAGTCCAAACTGCAATCCAACCCACAATCCAGCACACATTCCTGCCCACAATCCAACAAACAATCCAGCCAAATATTCAACCTGCAATCCAAACAATCCAACCAAGCAATCCGGCTCTCCGGCAAAACACCGATTCGAACGCATGGCACGATTTGGAAGCCGATCCAAAACACAATCGTTCGGTAGATGGTCCTGCTCACGAGTGCGAAACCCGAGCGAGCCAGCCAACCAACACTGATGGCGATTTTTCTGCGGAGGAAGCGCCACAAAAACGCACAAAATTTCACAACAAAATGAAATTGAAGCGGAGAAGTCCAGGCACAGGTGTTTCCCCAAAATCTCACGTTCATGCAAAAGATGCAGAGAACGCCGCGAATCCTGCATTGCAATCCCCAACAATTCCTGGTCTGTTGCCCGCTCCTGCTGACTCCCTGACCAACAAACGTGGATTCAAACATGCAATCCAACCCGCAAACCATCATACAATCCAGCCAGTATGCCAGCCCATAACCCAACCAACAGCCCAGCAAGCAATCCAACCCACAGACCAACCTAAAACCCAGTCCACATCCCGGCCCACAGTTCATCAAACAGTCAAAGCAAGCATTCCCGCCCTCCCAATTACCGATAATTCCCAGTCCTTGGACATGGGAATCGCGTCAAACCACAACAACGTGGTTGATGCGTCCCATAATGCACATGGACCCCATCACAATGAACCAACCAACGAGGGCGGCGATTTCATCATGGTTGAAGATCTCCAAAAAAGAAAATTTCATAACAAAATGAAATTGAAGCGCAAAGGCGGAGACACAGATGGCTGCCAAAAATCACAGCCGGCAACATCCACAGAAAACACGGCTCGCGCAATACAAAATCCGCCAATTCCTGGTCTGCTGCCCTCCCCTTTTGATTCCATGAACGCAAATCCCGCTCCATCAAAGACCATTTTGCAGAGCCCTGTCCCCCCGCACCCCACCAAACCATCAGTCACCATGCTCCGTTCCCTGACGGGTCTGCTACCCCTTAGTTTCTGTCATTCCCAAGCCCCTAACAGTTCTGCTCCCAGCCATTCCGTGAAAAAAGCGCGAGTTACCCCACGCAATCCCGGCCCAGCCGCACCCCCGCATTCTCTCAAACGCCGAGCTTTCTCAGATCCTACACACCCTTGTACAGCCAAGCGACCTTATGCCTCAAAACCCAATGCGCTTTAAATAATTTTTTATTCCATGTGTGGACAATGGGCGACCGAGAAATAATCGGCCGATCCCATTTCTGCGTGACGTCACAATGGCAGACCGATAAGTCCTCATCGGGAGTAGGTATAGCTCGTTGTCTGCAGTTTGCACAAAGAAAGGATCAAGACAACAATTTTAGTGTTTTTGTGAAGAAAAGCTCCTTCACTTACCTTGTGTCACATTCCGTGGGCTTTTGCAGACCTTGTCCATCGAAGTTTCTGATTGTAAATACGCTTTCTTGTCTGAAACTCCATCAGCCTGACATTAACTTCACGAATTCTGAAGAATGTTCTTATCCTGCTGTAAACTTTGATTCCGTGCGAGCTCACGTTTGGGAATTGATTCCTTAGACATGTTTCCAGGTTTGACACGACTCCTTTTTCACGGCTTACGAAATTGCCGTGTGCCTGTGAAAACACCTTTTCGAATTGCTGAACTGATTTCAACCAGGTTTCACTCGGTTGGAACAAGCCTGATGATTCCCAAGCCGGCAACACAGAACTGAGTCTTCCAGGAACTCGCGTAACAATCCGAGAACCTAAACTGGGATCCACTTTCCGAACCTTGAAGGCTATATATCCAGCAAACCTTCGCAGGGCATAATGGTGGGCTCGACTTTTGTACCAGGAACTGGGTATGGCACCTTTAGCCAGAAGAATCTTGGAACAGTTGGCAGGTTTTGCGTCAGGTGTCGGCGCTGTTTGAGGCAAAGTGGAAGTCAGTGTTTGAGAGGTGGAAGATGACGGAATGTGTTCTGAAGTAGGTCTACAAGCACATGAAACGTCGAGATTGCCTGGAAACGATCCACTCACTTTGCGGTTCGCTGAAATAACCGATTTGGTCAGGAAATCTTCACAACTTGCATTTTTCCCAGCAGTGTCTCTGAGGGGGTTTATTGCTTGTGGCAAAGGGAAATTTCCGGAGAGAAGAAGAAGTTTCATCCTCGTCTTGACATCGCTGGGTGATGGATGGCTGTGAAATCTGATGACCCCACGCAGTTGACTGAAAAAGTTCTCAAGGATATCCTGATTCAGCTTCGACGTCAAAAGATATGCCATAGACTGCTCCTGAATGTCGGCAAAAAGGCCCCTCAATGACTCGATGGAAACCAAAATGCCTTTCTGAAAGGGTAGCAGTGTGTTCCTGCCGCTTACACGCATCGTTCGGGTCAAGTTTTCCATGTCCGACAGCGCTTTTTCTTGAGCATGTAGCTGCAAGCCATACGCCCATTTTTCTGGTTTCCTGTGAGAGCTCTCCGGAATTCTGGAATTGAAAACGTCAAAGTACTTGTCCACGATGGTGAAGAACTGAATAAATTCTTTTTCTTCAGGGTAAAAAATACCAAGCAGGTGTGCGGTGTGATGCGAAAACAATTCCACTGCCAAGTGCACTCTTTGGCGAAGAGCTCCTTGAACTTCCAGATGCTGTTCGGTAAGTTTGTAGTTCATTTTCAGTTCGTCTGAATCACTCTCTATCAGCTCCCGGATCAGCGTTTTTGTGACCTTTCCACCAGATGGCAAATCAAACCCTTGGTCCAAAAAATGATTTCGCAGCAGCTTGAGCAGGTGCGGAGCGTCGGCGAACACCCAAATATTCGAGGAATCATAGGGGTTCAGGAAACTTGTTTTCCCTGGACTTATCTGAAGTTCCTTCCATAATCCGCGGTTTTTCCCTCCTAAATCAGACACGATGGCAACAACACGGTATCCAGCATCTCCCAAAATATTGATGATATGCATCAATAAGTCTTTTGTAACTTTTTGGTCAAATTCATAGAATATAGGCTGCTTCCAGGGAGCAAATAAGCCTCGGACCAGAATCACCTGCACTTCCGAATTTGGACCAAGAACGCAGTCGTCAACTCTGTCATATGAAACCTGGCTACTGACGCTCATTTCGTCGAAGGAAATTACACACAACTTGTCTGGAAAGTTTAATGTTTGAGAGCGCTCCTTCATAAACAGCAGAACTTGATGCATAATACCGGGAGAGAAATTGAGGCTGCTGATGGAACGTTTTAACGTGCGGACAGATGGAAGTGGAACGTTCCACTGATCGCGGATGTGGTTGTAGGCTTTCGAAGAAAGCGAGTGCAGAGTCAGTCCCTTAACGATGTCTTCACCAGGCCAGTTGTTGACACGAGTTTGTCCTTGCCAAAGGCACTTAATCTGCGCAGCGGTGAATGTTCGCAGCAACCTCGCATCAAGGGTTGTTTTGTATTGCTTTGCAAATTTGGAATTTGTCGTTTCGAGATTTTTCAACTCGTTCTCCAGTCTGGTTATATTCTCCTTGTTGCTGATATTTTCAGACAGCCTTAATTGTTCCTGGGAAGCCAGCATTGCCTCCAGGGCTGCCACACGTTCTTCGAGGTTTCGTTTTTCTTTTATTAATGTTTCAACTTCAGAAAGGGGTGGGTCTATCTTTTTGGCTGATGGAATTTCCTCTCCTTGCTCAGCTGCAGAAGGCAAATGATCAGGAGAATCCTCAAGGGAAGAACTTTTGGAAAACAGAAGGCTTTTTGCAACCGCCCGCGGTTGTTTCTCTTCTCCAGACGATTTTGACGAAGAGTGTCAACGTTTTCAACACAAACGGATGAAGGCAGCCGTTTGTTTGGAATTGCGTTGGGTGCTAAGCGTAAGCGATCTGGAAGTCCCAACAGCTCATGCTCAAGGTCCCTAATGAAGCAGTCCGGTGAAAAGTGTTCTGAGCAGATCCGGGAAGTGGAAGGGTTGAACTTTGCATCGGCTCGACGACACTTGACTGCCCAAGTAGCTTTCCGCTCGTCCTTAGGAAAAGGGTGAAAACGAATCTTTCGATCTTTTCCAACGTTATCGTCACGGTTATTGCATCCGGCAACTGCACATCCAGGCATGATCGGATTTTTCGAGCCGCTTTCAGTTGAAAACTCTGAACAACCCACAATAATGTTGAGGAAAGCAACAGCTAGGCACTACACCTTCTTGAAGAATACCTTTTCAAACAAATACACGAAGAGCTCACACGAGCGTGACAACAGGAAAGGAATCAAGAACTTGTCCACGCCAACGCATATTGGCGACAAATGGCGAGAAGAAGCCATCGATATCGAAGGGCCTTGCATCTTTTTGAACCACTCGAAATGGAACTGCATTCACGCAGACAAACAGCAGGAGCGAAACGATCTCATCAAATCCCAAATCTCTCGCTTCCCGCTCTCATTCTGCGTCCGACTCCGACTCAGCCATTGTGACGTCACAGCAAACGCGCAAGGGGAGGGGCTTAAAGATCATCTTCCCTTGTCCCAGACATTGAAGAAGGATTTATTTAACAGACATTGTCAAAACCAACCGCGGCTAAGCTCAGAGCCCTGTTATGCCAGCCACCGCATGCAGTGACCAAACCAAACCCCTCGGCAGCGACTGACCAAATCGGTGGCGGGAGAAAGCGCAAAATGCATAATTTAACACCTGACAATCTTCCAGGAACAGCTTCATCGGTCTCAGCAAGAGGACAAATCACCCCCAATGGCAAATTCGTGAAAGTCCCCGGTGGTGCAACTAGAAGCGGAAAGCTCAGGGCAGCCGCGATGGCCCTTAACTGCCAAATGGAGTCTGATACACCGCAAAACCCAAACTCACTTTCCGGTCCTGCTGATACACCGCAAAACCCAAACTCACTTTCCGGTCCTGCTGATACACCGCAAAACCCAAACTCACTTTCCGGTCCTGCTGATACACCGCAAAACCCAAACTCACTTTCCGGTCCTGCTGATACACCGCAAAACCCAAACTCACTTTCCGGTCCTGTTGATACACCGCAAAACCCAAACTCACTTTCCGGTCCTGTTGATACACCGCAAAACCCAAACTCACTTTCCGGTCCTGCTGATACACCGCAAAACCCAAACTCACTTTCCGGTCCTGCTGATACACCGCAAAACCCAAACTCACTTTCCGGTCCTGCTTCGGCGGCCAACCTCCTACCACCCAACACCGCACCGGGACCAAGCCCTTCGAAACGTACAGA